>JAPMOQ010060076.1:657736-682612 GCA_026543055.1 Argiope trifasciata
AATTGATGAGTTAAAATTATAAAAATAAAGTAAAATTCCCAATGCTGTGTTCAAGCAATGTCAGTTTAATTCGCAGCTTCAGTAAAGCTTGAGAAATGGATTTAATTTTAAGTACAATTGAAAATTTTTTGTTCAATGTACTAAACTATTCAGCATATATTGTATTTGCAATTTGTTTACTGTCATAATATTTAATGCAATATTTTTTACTACATAATTGATGAAATAATTTTGAGTTGGAAAAAAATAAAACTGCGATTAAAAGCCTACTCTAGACTTCGGCAGAGACGAAACCGCAAAAAAAGGCAACCCGCTTACTACGGAACGGACAGATGACCAATTAACTCTACGGGTGGTTGAAATCGAAGAGCTTATCTTCAATAACCACCCTTAAAAGAAGGGGAAAGCATCTTGTAGTTTCTAACACTAAGCACCGTATTCAAAGGAACTTTTCGGAGTTTGGGTAGCCGCAGTCTAAAGGTTAAGGTTGTATAAGGAATCCAAATTTGTAAGAGGGTTGCAATGATCATTAGGATTAAAATGCAAGCAATTAGAATGAAAAAAAAGATGAAAGGTGCAATCATAATACAAGAATTAATGTGGTTACATTTCCTTGGATTACCTATTATATATTCAATTCTATAAATGTATCAAGGTTTGATGAAATTTATAATAAAATCTTTATGCTACTACTAGTTTTTGTATTTCAAAGTACTGCATTTGCACTATAATAATACACTTAAAAAAATCACAAGTTCATTGATCAGAAAGACAACATTTAATTAAAAAAACACAATGAAGTTTAAATAATACATATATTTAATTCAAGTTGTAAAGTATTTAGAACTCAGAAAAACTACAAAGGCCACAAAACAAAGTAACAAAAGAGTAAAACACTGGTGTAAATTAACGACTAAGAACTCCACAAATTATAATCACCATTTTAGAGTGTGCCATAAAACAATTTAACAGATAATATCACATTAGAATCGGTGTTGAAACATCTAAATTTACAATGGAAGCCCCACATGCAACATGATTGAGGATTGAACAACATGTATTAAACAGTTTGAGAATATAACCAATTTCACTATCATTTGATTACACACATAAAAATACAAAAATTTAAAGCTACAGTGAAACAGTAAGTTGGCAAAACACAAAATAAGTGGGCTTTTAAGGAAACATTTACAAGAAACTGACTAGTTATAAAAAATACAAACAGCGAAAGACAAGGAACGATTAAAATTAACATATCTACATATGTTAGCATTTTCAAAAAGAAATACCTTACTTAGTGTAAAATGACTATTTACAGGCAATTGCATATAAAACATTTAAATTAAATAACAGCAGGTTTATTTAGACAGAATTGTAATTATCTGGTATTCTGAACTGTGATGAGGTACTGAAATGAAATTATATTCAAGACTAGTAACTAAACAGAAATAAATAGAAAAAAATCAACTTAGTTTACATTATTTTAAAAACCTGAAACCAAGTTGAAACCAATAAATAATTCAAGAACCTACTTAAAAACATTGGTAAAAATATAGACTAGGTATGAAAAGTCTTTAGTTGTAGGAATTGAAAAGTACGATTTTAATTCTAAGAATTAAAATGACTTAAGAACTTTCAAATGTTAAATCTTCTACACTTTCTCCTTTCCCTAAAATAATTTTTTTAAAAAAAAATGCAATATCAAAATCTGCTTGTATATCCAATGAAAATTTTAAATCCTGCATTAAATGTCTCAAAAATTTTAAATTCCTTTTAGGATTATGCCATCTTCAAAAAGTTAAAAATTAATATTATTTTGCATACAAGTGATTAAACATTCAAAATTATTTTGAGAAGTTAAGGAAAAAAATTGATCTTTAAATTTCATATAGATAAAAATTAAGGTTATAAAAATATACTTTAAAATGATTGCAACAGACTTGTGCAACAGAAGATTTCAAACAGAAATGTTTATTCCATTAAAGAAACAAAATAAATAAAATATTGTTAAATAGAAGCATTTTAAAACTGTTGACGACCTTGTATAACAAATGTTACATTTCAAATACTCAAAAGAAGCAAAGTGCTTAATAAAGAGCTATAAATTTTATACATTAAATTATATCACAGCTCTTTGTAAACACTCAACAAGCAGTTAAAGGTGAAATCAATTTAACAGTGAAGATTCTAGAAATGAATTGCATTTCAATTTAAGATAATTGACAATTTCTATACAGTAATCAAAATCTAATTGAATCTTAAAACTCTTCCAATATTAGTAGTATTTAGAAATAAGTTTATTATGCACAACAATAAATTAATAAATCTGAATAATTAGGCAAAGATATAATTTTATAGTATCTAAAAACAACATCTATTAAAATTGTCCAAAAGAGAATAAAACAGACAATCTAATTTTTATTAAATCAGATTAAAATATTTAAGGTACATAAAAATAGGAAAGATTAAAATAAATTAAAACAAATTATTAAACTTTAGAACATTAAAAATACTACTCCTTAATGAAACATTTAACTAAAACTATCACTTTAATGTTTTGCCATTTGGAGTAGAACAGAAATATATTTAGAAATGAGTTTGCATATTATAACTAGGTTACATAAATAGCTTGTACAAACCCATTACCTTATATAATAAATAGCAATATAATATTTGAACTAAAAACATTTGTTTAAGAACACAATATAGCCAAGAAGCTCATAAAGCAGTAGATGTGACAGGGCTGATTCCATGGACTAGTAATGTTGGAGGCAAATTTGCTGTTAATACATCCAAGAAATTCAAATATTGCAGCTGGTCACCGGAAGTTGGGGGAGGAGGGGGCAAATACATGAACAATACAGAAGTTTGCAGACTCTGTTGCCTGATCATTGTATTAACTCCTGATATATAAGCCATGTTTATTTCACCTTTCACAGACTTCATTGATTCATCAATTGGATCCAAAAGAGTTGTTACATGATCCCAGAGAATAACACTGATGCTAGCATTCACTCTAAGCATCTTTAGCATATTTTCCCACTGCTGTTGATGGTATGAAGAACTTTCCCAATGTGCACTAGCACACATGAAAACACGAATTACAGTACTTGACTTCCATCCAGAAACCATGTTCAAAATACAAGCTAGTTGGATAATAAATTGCCAGCAATTGTCAATGCACGACACTGAATTCGGGCTAAAAAAATTCATAGGCCATAGGTCTACGTATTTCTTTACTCCTCTTCTCATTAATGACTTCTTGTCCAGCTTGTGAAAATGCCTGGCAAGACATACATTCTTTTGCAAGCAAAAGATACCATCCCAAATTATTTGTACGTATTCTTCTGCACTTAGAGATCTTTGCCCTGCTTGGTTTCTGAGCTCTAAAAATACTTGATCTTTCAAAATAACTCTTTGTATGTCATTGAATTCCGAATCTTTTTCAAAGAAGTCTTCTGGTTCGATTTCATCATAAAACCCAAGTAAAACTGTATTTGGTTTCATAGCTCCTAGACCAGATAATCTAGCTAAATGATGGAATCCTTCTCGAACTGTAGGTGATAAAGTAACTTCCACAAAAGCTTTAATCTTTAAAAAGGGGAGGAGAAAAAAAAAAAACCATGTTTTTATAACTACATGAAATAAATTTAAACAAAAAAATATCAGAACAGTAAACAACTGGAAATTTTAGTTGTCAACTTAAGCTATAGAACATTTTAAAAATTTGATATATAATAGAAGAGGAAAAAAATCTTTATGCATTAGAATAACTTTAACAATTAAAATTATAATAAAACACAATATAAATGTTCAAGTCAAATACTATAACTATAAAGGCATCTATATTTATAAAAACATAAAAATTACATTACACTCTTTGAAATCATAATTAAGAAGTTAATATTTGTTGGAGTATATCTTGTTCATTGAATTATCTTAATCAAAAATTAATTCTGATATTATGATTCAAAACAAAATCTAATAATCAATGAAAAAAATCTGAACTCAAGTGTTCTGAGCACATAATTGAATAATAACAGCAATACATTTCTAAAATGGAATATAATTTTGTGACAGAAGGAAAATAACATAGTTAAGTGTTAAGATGGGATTATTTCCAAATAACTACATATTTCATAAAGATAACTTAAATAGGAGCACTATTTTGATACATATAAAATTCAAACTAACATAATAATAATGAGAATATATGTTTATTGATAAATGATATATTTGACAAGTAAATTTACGTTAAATCCAAAAACAATTTTGAAGCTTTAAAAGGGAATTTTTTGTTATTTATTGGATCAGAAGGAATAACATCAGATAAATGATTTCAAGTCAAAGGTTTTCAAATAGGTTTATTAATTTTACTTTGAGGATAAAAGGAATGGTTGTCAACTATTGTTACAAATTATCACCAATGTTATATTAGCATATTTTAATATATATATTGTAAAAAATATATTAATTTTGCTGACAGAAGTTCTATAACCATTTTCAAACAAAATGTATGTACATATATTTAAAATTATACAAAATAAATACTTGCCAGTACTTACTTTTAATTTATCCAGAAGTGTCAACCATAATGGGTATTCCTCGGCTACAGGATCAGACACAAGATTATTACCAATCTTTCCAAGTTTCACATGCCCAATGACATACAAGCCACTTTTCTTTAGATCATTTGCAAACTTAATTAAAGGTAGACAGGAACGGGGATTCGCAACCAAGAGTAAAAATTGAGGCCTCCAAAATTTAACATGATCTTTACGGCTGTCCAGAAGCAACAAGTATTTACGGACCTATATATAAACATAATTTAAATTATTACAAATTTAGATACATTATACATTTAATATATGAGCAAAAACTTCTATAACAAACACAAAAAGGAATGCTGATGCTATACAGTTTGAAAATTCACAGTTGCAATACTTAATACTTAATTTTATAAGGATTCTAGCTTTTAAATGTTTGTTTTGACAAAAATATAGGACTTCAATTTTTTAAAAAACATTTAAATTTTCAGCTCTACCCCTTATGTGAGAAAATAGAACTTACTATACATTATATTCAAAAAATTATGTTTTTATTTAACAGATAACTATTTAAAAACATAAAAAAATAAGCTGTTAATTATATTTAATACAATTTTATATTATATTTAATAGAAAATTATAAAAATTACCGCTTCATTTCTTTTACCAGGAAGAGAATATTTCAATCAAACACTGTGAACTTGATCCATTTTTTTTGGCAAAATTGAATTTAGTAGCAGTAAACTCAAATTATTTATCCAATTTATTATACTATAACACCCTTCACATTATAAGACTTCAATTGGAGCAGACACCAGAAAAAGCATGGAGAAAATAACAAGATTAAGGCCACTAATATGAATATTTTTTAAAAAGAAGCAAGGACAACTTTAACAATCTTATTTTTTTGCTTGTGTTATATTAGATCATTTTTTAAATTCTTTTCTGAAGCATTTACTATACTTTCAGTACTTTTCTTCAATGCTTCAAAAGAAAAGGTCATTAATCAAAAGACTTGCTAGAAAATGAAATTTGAATCGTATTTAAATGGATACAATAAATTAAAAATAAAATAACTGACATAAATCATTTTACAGATAATATTTCAACTGCTATTTAAGTTAAAAAGAAATAAGCCTTATTTTAAAAAAAGTTTACCTGATGAAATATCAAGGCCTGACTTATAGATCCCCAACGAACAGGAATAGAACGCAAATGCAAGATTATAACCAGCAGTAAGCACATAATTATGGATATTGCAGCGTAAAGAGGACTAACCACAAACATCATACACATACAACCAAGAATTCCCACAAAAGCTGTATGCCAGGAGAAGTATTTGAAAGATGGTCTGAAAGGAACAATAGAATTATTAATATTTCAAATTTAAGAGAAGATAAATAATTTAAAATATTAAATAAGATACTCCAAAATTACAATTAAAACCCAAAATGTCATTTTTTAACACTTTCCTTTTCAAAGCAATACAAAATATCTGAAAATAACTTATGGACATTGATTTATACTGTAGATAAAAGTACATGTGTCTGTTACAAGATTACTAAAATAACAGTAGCAACATGAAACTGGAACACAACATTTATTTCAGTCATTTTTACACCAATTGTGCTATTTTCAGCTTTTTCCACAATAGCTTTAATGATTTCATGCTTTCACTCCCTGTTTTGATATTTTATTAAGTGCAGAAATAAAACTAAACTTCACAATTTTTAGGTGGTTTGTAACTAATACCTCCTGAAGAAATTATTGCATAGAAACAAATTAAATATCAAAATGAATTTTTGATGCAACAATTATTCCTACCATAACAATACTATATTTCATTTAATTTTCACAGCAATTTTAATGATTCTAATCTTTTAAGGACATAGTTTTCTATTTCTCTTAAGGTAGAAGAACGACTCCTGGAGAAGAAATAAGGAACAATATATGCTACTTTAAATGAGTAAATGCAGGAACAAAAATCTTGAGTTACAGCAATAAACTACAATATGAAGGAATTTTACTATCAATATAATAGAGAGGAAAGGAATGGAATTCTAAATGTTATTAGATTTGAGCCAGGCAATTCAAAGTATGGAGACCAAAGAGACATGTTTAGCTGATGGACAAAAAATATAACAAAGAGATAAATACACAAAAGTGAATTAAAAAAAAAATTATTCCACAATCTTATGTTCTTAGATTTATGAGCATTTTTAACCCAAATATAGGGATATTTGCTAGAACTTAATCAAAATATAGGTTTAATAAGCTTTAGTATTTAAATATTAATTATTTTAAAAAGTTCAAATTTATTTTTTTATTCTATAGAATGCCATTTTATACGATACTGTAAATTTATCCTCCATGATCCGAAGGAGAAAAAATTAAATTTTACCATCAGATTCCAGATCAAATGTGAGTAGAAGAATCGACACACAATAAAAAATAATGTTTACAGTTATTAAAATACAAAAAAGCATTTTACATTAGAAATTAATTTTGAGTAGTAACATTGCATATTTAACATTTAATGTTACTTTCAAGCTCTTGGAAATCGTATTAATGTACAAATTTTTCATAATTCTGATTGATTTGTTTTATAAATTTTAATTATAATACATAACATACATTTCTTTTACAGTTGTTATACTAAGGTAATACTGAAACTGGCAATCGATTGCAAAGTACAACAGGTCTACTGATCTGTGCAATATATATATATAAGGACATCGGGTGTTTTTATTTGAATTGATTATTCCCACTTATACCAAAGTAGTACAGTCAGGTTAAGTGATTCTAAACAAAACAAAACAACAAAAAAAACCCCCAAAGATTAAGATCATTTGAATGAAGAAATGCACATTCTTAAATCTTCAAAAGAAATTGTAAATGCTTGAAAAAATGTCATTAAAAACATTTGTGTTAAAGTCAGTTTGTATATACTACTCAATCAAGTAGAATATCAAATCAACTTAAAAGTTTTTAAAACCTTGTCTTTTTATAAACCTATTGTCTTATTATTCAATCAAAAGCAGTACTTATAAAGGGGGGGAAGAAGCTTTTTTAAAAATATAAGTCATGGTCTTAATAGTTTATATATGATGCAAGACTGTATTTGACTTGATACATTCTTTACAACTAAGCTCTAAACAATTAGATTTTAATAATAATAAACTTGTAAAAGAATCTAAAAAGATGAAAATTACTTTAAATTTTACAGCTTTAAGTCAAAATAAAATAATGAAAACAGAATGCACGATTTATAAAGTTATTCTGAATACTTCTAAGCTAAAGTACGAACATAATAGTTGCATTAATCCAACTTTTTCTAAGATAAGTTAATTTGTCACCAACAGAGTGCTGTGTACATTTTGCTGAATTTGTGGCAAGATATTAAAAATAATCAACCAATATACATAGTTTATGGTATATTTGCAGCACAAAAATTATAGTATATAAAAAATATACTATTTTACTTTATTGAAGTTTTATCAGAATTTCAATTATATTTTCATCCTAAATTGTATACTGTAGCTCCATATTTTAATTAAGAAATGCCTTTTTAATCTCTTATAATAAATAATCTGTACCATTGATAGTAAAGAAAAGCTCCAGAATATATATGCAAACTAAACAAATGCATTTTCAAATTAAGAAATACAATCCTAGCAAGAGCCTGTAACATTAGATTCAGTTAAACAGAAGTATTTAACGATAATTCAGAAATGTTTTAATGAAAGAATTTTCTTTTTCACATCAGATAATGAATATACTAATATTAGATAAACAGTATACAAAAGTATAGTAAAATCTAATATAATTCTAATTTATTTTTCATGCAAATGAGATAGTTATAAGAGACCATTTTAAATGAACAAACAAAACTGCACATTTTTTTTCTAGTTTCAAATTTGAATTCCAAGTAAAATGTTTTCAGAAAAAATTTACATTTTAATCAAATTTAGCTTTTTTTAAAGGTAATTAGCAACAATAGTATAAGCCCATAATACTTTCTCCCTTTAACATTATTAGAATAAGTATAAAGAGATTAATATTTCAAAAAGGTATTTTAAATTATCTTAAACGTTTATTAAACTTCAGTTATTAAATATATTTAATTGTATACAAAGGGAGTTACTTGATTAAAGCAAAGAATTGCTCAATATTCCGTTCGTAGTTAAGAGTCAAAAACTAATAAAAGACATTAAAATATACTAATGACAAAAAATTCAGTTTCACAATTTGAATTGTTTAATTTAGCAGTTAATTTGATAACTAAACAGTTACTGAATAAAAATTTGTTTGCTTGCTTGAAAATTTCAATACAAAACTCATAAGAAAAATTTACCTAAAGTTTGGAGCAGATGCCACTTCCAATCCTAAACAAGCCAAATTTGTGGAGAAATATGACAAAAGAAAAAATACAGAGGTTATCTGGGCAATGGTGTTTAGTGATCCTATCAGTAGAATCAACTGAAAAAAATATAAAAAAATTTAATAAGCCTATATAAAGAAAACCCATATTATTAAAATGACATTCACATTGAAATTTTGACTGTAATAAATTTAGCACCTTTTTTTTTTGTACTGAACTTCAGTAAGGGACTAAAAGTACATAATTTTTTTAAAAAATATATAATCTTCAGCTTCCACACATTAATTTTTTTACATCAAATAGTAATCAATTGTAAAAATTATAATGCTTTATGAGAGCTAAAAGAACAAAACTGAGTTACCTGGACAAGAAACCAAGCTACTACAACTGCAGCAATAGGGTTACCTATGCATGAGAATCGAACTATTGGTGCAAGAAGAGGACCTATAAAAGAAAAGGTAATAATATGAAAATGCTATACAGCGTAGTTTATGAAATGTTAAAAAAAAATAAATAACAAGATGTTGAAACATTTTTAATTTAAAATGAAATGGGGATATAATAAAAACTTAAAAAATATATTAATCTTGCAAGACTATTCAACTGAAGTAGTTTTAAGTTGAAGACAAAATTTAAAAAATATAAAGCAATTAAATTCTTACATGGAGATTATAGAAAAGAAAACATTCAAGAAAGTGTTTTTTCACTTTGAAGTACAAAGTTGGGAATTTGCAAATAAATTGTAAATGAAGTTTTCATATTTGGTTTATTTTATTACCAATTTAGTCATCTAGTATGGCTATTATACAACTAAACAAGGAAGTGCCTGAAACTATTTTAATCACTAGATTAGAAACCTTCAATGGGAGGCCTGAGATCAACTTTAGGCTTGCAAAATATTTGTAAAGCACACAAGAAAATATCAAAAATTAGTTTATGCCAAGAACAAATTTAACAAATGAAAACTGTAAAGCATTTAATATTAGCAGCAATGACAACAAATACAAGACTTGAAGTAAAGTTAATTTTACCAAATATTTCATCTTTTGCTAAAGCTTCTAAAACCCTCGATGATCCAATAAGATTGCTAAGAGAAGCCGAAAGAGTTGCACAAAATAAACCAACAGATACCAGAGGAGGGTAAAAGTTGATGTATTGCATGTAGAGATTATTATTTTTGAGGAGCAAACTAGAAAAAGAAAAATAAAGATTAAAAATGCATGAATGCATAAAAAAATTTATAGCTAGCATGAGAACTAAAATATAATATCCAAACTTTACAACAAACCTTTTATACACAAATACGTACATAAAGTTTTTATATACATGCATTCTATTTAAATTAACTAAATAAACATTTTTACATCATATTTGACACAACATCGGATGATTTGCAATTAATATTATATTTAACACAAATAGGTTTATAATAATGAAAAAAGAAAGGTGCAGTATTTATATAAACAAGTAAATATTTCAATACTTTTTTTAACTTTTCTGAAGAGGTTACAGTAGTCTTGTGAAGTTTACATACATGTACCAAAGTTTATTCTCAGAAATTAAGTAAAGCCAATGAAACTTAAAAGGCAAGATACACAAACAATATATTTTTAAAAACTAACAGGATCATAATAAACATCTTTTATAAGATTTGAAAAATTGAAGCCAATACAAATTTATCTGATGAAGAGAAAGTAACATTTGCCATAGCCAATAATCATCGCAACAAAATGTTTAATATTACTAAAGCTTAATGAATTTTTAAAGACATTAAATCTGTATTAAAAGGTTAATTAAAATGTGAAATAGCAGCAGTCTTACTCAGAGCAAGTGGCAGCTGTCAAGAAAAATAACAGAAGGTAGGTTATAAATGTGAAAGCCATTGCTGAAAGAGTTCCCTTTGGAATGGATCGTCCAGGTTCTTTTAAATCGCCTGAAAAAGAAACATTTGCATCTTAAAAAAATGCATGTTTTATTCTATTTAAAAAATGAATCATAAATTTATACTAGAAGCTAAATATAAAAATCCTAGATTGTGTATTACCAGACATGTTTGCTCCTGCCATAATTCCAGTAACACCACTAAATAAGACAGCAAACACTGTAGCAAAACTGGTCATTTTTCCAGTTGTGTAATCTCTTCCATAATTAGCTGTTAAAAGAATTATAGTTTCAATTTGAATTTAAAAGTAAAATTCTACACAAAATTGAACTAGAATGTATAAAGCTAGACAGGATTGATGATGTAAATATAAATTCTTAGTAAATTTTAAAAATTATCTTTTCAAATAAAAACTTACCCCAAATATTATTTGTAAAAGTGTGCCAGCTAAACCAAGTATATTCTGCTGTTGTAAAATTCACAACAGTATTTTCAGAAGGAATCTGAACAAAGAATGGACCCACAGAAAGAAAACTAGCAATAACAGAGATAGTGCTGACAATTACTATTACGAAGATAATAACAGATGTTCTAGCAAACATGGAGGCTCCGACAAGGCACACAATGAGATTGAAGAAATTGAGACAGGATCCATATAATAGACTATACCATTTCCCACCGAGTAAGAAAGATGCCAAGCTTCCTAAAAAGAAAGTTCATAAAAATTTAAATTATAAAATTAATAATTTTAACAAATTACTTTTTTTCAGATGAATTGACAAGCTATCAAGAGTTATTGCATACATACAATTAGCTATTAACAATACTGAAGCGACTACTCAAAGATCCAACACCTGCAAGTACCTTTTTTTAGTAAATTAGTTTCACCTTTAAAAAAAACTATCACTATAATAGACTGGACCTGTGTTAATAGGATATTTTGAACACATTTTAAAATTTACAAGACATTTCATTTTTCATTTCTTTTCTTTCTCTATTCTTGACAGTTTTCATATTTGTCCTCAAAAGCACAGATATTTTTCATGCTGTAGTTATTACACAACATTTGAGATGATTGGCAAAAACTAATAAAACATGATATGGCCATTTCCATTTCTTTTTAATATTGTTATATGCATACCTTAAAGTTATCTAAATTTCATTCCACAATCACAAGGATATTATGTAAAGGTTGTGTTGCAATAATACAGCAGGTAAATAGTTGCGATTTATAATTCAAAAGGTTTAAATCCTCCAATCATGCCTTGCTTCCTTCAATTTAAGCAGCAAATTATGTTTGCATTTTGTTGATTATTGGTAAATATCTTCCTTAGTGGAGTTTTAATTTTTATAATGTGTATGAATATATTCTTTCGATTAGTATACTAATTGTCTGGGGCCTTCAACTACATTGGATTTTAAAGTTGCAAGATATTAATATTTTAAAACTGAAGCCTGACTTTTCAAATTAAAAATATGCCCAAACACTTAAAAATTAATTTAACTGGCCAAATTTTAAGGCCAGTTTCTTCAAATTTAAAATGATGCATCTATTGTTTGTGTAGTTTGCTTGATAGTTTTTGAAATACTTCGAACAGTAAGAAATTTGAAAAGAAACAAAACTTCAATTACAGATCTTTCAAGATAATTTGTACAATGAAATAATTAAGATTTTACATAAATGAATATCAATTGTAGGGTTATTACATTTTTAAGATGCAATTAAAGATATTATTTTGACCATTGTTCAATTTATATCTAAATATCTTTAAAACTTCTTTCAGTATTTTAACAATCTTGCTATATTGCAAGAATGAGGTCTTGTTACATGAACATAATATTAATGCATTAGTAAAAACAGAAACAGCAAACAATACAATAATTAAAGGTAAAATTGTATTCTTTAATTATTTTAATATTATTCATAACACATCTAAAATTGTAATTTAGATACATCATGATATTTTAAAACTTCAGAAACTAAAAAGTTAGAATGATTAAATGAATGATTCGTGGATTAAAATAAAAATTAACATCTAAGCACAAGAATATATAGGTAAATACTAATTTTTATGAGTTGGATAAGAAATTCAATTTGAAAGATATTAATGAAGTATTTTTAAATATCAGTTTCAAAATCTATTTAAAAATAACAAGAGCAATTTCAAGCCCTTTAACTTTTTATATCAAAATATCTATATAATGAGGTTTTGCTCTGGTAATTCAAGAACAGATATTAAAGTCCAATAACATCCAATATATACACCATAAATATTAAAATATTTTCATATTAAAATACATAATGGCAATTTTAGACAAAAATTTAATTACCAGATGGGCCAAAACTATCCACCAATCCTTCAACACAACCAGTAATGTACAAAGCACTAGAGAATATATTTGCTAGAAAAAACAAAGTTCCAATACTGCCTCCAAATTCAGGTCCAAGAGCTCTGCTAATCATAACTTAAAAACTATTAAGGATTTTTATTACCAAACAAATATAAAATATTCACAAATATAACAAAAATTAAACATTTCTACCCACTAAAAGATACATTATATAATTAATCTATACCCATTCCAAGATCTCGAATATTTTAGCCATTATCAAATTTGTATTTTTATCCCAGACAATTAAAAAAAAGTGCATGAAAATAAACAAAGGATGTAAAATAATTTGATAAATGCAGAAAAATTACACTAAAAATTTAATGCAAGTTACTATGCAATACACATGAATTAAAACAATGAGAATAATTCAATTCCTAGCCCATTCAACAGTAATATTTTGAAGTAAAAATTAAGGTCTCTTTCTCAGCATTAAAGTCAAGAATTGATATTCAATTATGACAACTGGCAATACATCTTCAGCATTTCTTCTGTTAAACATGTCAATCTGTTTTTCATAAGTATTTTACTTAGACAAATACAAGACATTAGAAAGGATACAATAAGCTCCTCCACCCTCAACAGCTCCATTAGTTGAAATTGCACAGATTGATAATACTGTAGAAACAAGGATTAAATAAGACAACAGGATTCCACCAAGTGTTTCGAGTAACCCAGCATGCCCAACTATAAACCCTGAAAGAAAGATAATTTGCAATGCTTAATTACCTATGTACATATATAAAATGCTGATGAATGAGACAAAGGAGTCACCCGTTCTATATATACTGCCAAATAGCAATAGACAAATAAATCACCATACAAACAATTTCAATGCTATAGATACACTTAATTTAGCACTAATTTATGAAAGACTAATTTATTCAGAAAAAAGAAAGTATGAAAGACATAAAAAACAAGCAAATAAAGTTTAATCGAGTAGAAAAATAAGCTTATCAGTTGCCAAATTAATAAATGATTCATCAAATAACTTGCCCATGAATATTAATGATCTTACCTTTCAAAATTATGTCACAAGAAAAGATTTTGTAAAACAAAAAATTACTTTTTCAACGACAGTTCATTTCTATACCTCGATGCATTAATTTTTTTAATACTATTTCTTCATGTAATATACAATTTACAATAAATTTTTAATCTTTCAAAACTCAAACTTATCCATCAAAGCATTTCATTACATTACTTGCTTTTGCCAATATTAAATGCTATGCGTAGACATGAATTCTAGAATTCATTACTGCTTTTGTAGTTTACATATCTTTATTTGCCTGAGCTACAATTTATTTTGACTTATTTAATTAAAATACATGTTTTTCATTATTATGAAACAAAGTTAAAATTTTAAAAATATCTATACACATTGCACATTAATTAAATTCTAATGTAAAATATATTAGTATTTAATGATCCAAAAAGTTAATTTAAATGAATTATAAGAAGTTAATGCATTTAAATGAATATAAATTTAGTAACAATTTTAGCAAGAATACATAAGAAAAGAATGAAAAAAAAAAAACAGTAAATGAGCTACATATTAATATATAAAGTTTAATAAACAAGTAAAATCTATTATTGAATTAAACATTTGTATATTTCACACATAACTGAAAGCTTTGTCAAATAAACAATATTTATATCTAGTCACCTTTGATAACCAGCTGATTTATTCGGGATATTGGTAATTAGGATGCATAATGATGTAAAAATTCAGCCTCTATGTGCATGCATGGGTACATAAGCTTGCATATTTTTTTTATAATAAATTAGTTAAAGATTAAAATTTGAAAAAATATTTTTGAAAATTTTAATCTTAACAAGAAATAGCTATTTAAAATATTTTACTATGATATTGTGGATTCTAGAAGTAATTATAGTTTAAAGGTTTAATCGAGCCTCCTTACTAATTTAAACTGGTAATAATATTTTAAATTTTCATAATTTCTTTGAGTTAATTGTTAATTAAGGTCAATATTAGAGGCAAAGATATGAAAATTTTTTAATGAAAAATTAAATAATCAGGAAATAAGATACATATTGATGAAAATTATTTTCAGAAGACATTGGGAAACTTCCACTATCTCCATAATACATCGATGGTAATTATTAACAATCATAATCAGATAATTTATTCAGAAAACTTAACCTATTTCTGCCAAAGGTTAAAAAATTAGAATTTTTGCATGAAATTTTTATATGTTGGGTAAAAAATAAATTTCTATGCGAGGGGTGTTCCAAAAATGGAATATTAAGCATAAATGGGTTAATGTAGAAAGATTTTTTTCACCATGAATTTAAATTTATAGCTAAAAAAATATAATTTTTATTTTTTTAATGTATATAATTTTTTTAAACGACTCATAAAAAGTAACTGATAAATTCTCCTAAAATGTTTGAAATTTTAAAATACAGTTCTGACAGAATTAAATATTGATAAAAACTAGATAATATAAAAATTTATGGAAATAGAAATAATATGCAGAAAAATAAGAAAAGGCTTTGAAAAATATTACAGCTAACTTTAATGCTTCCCTTCCCAATTTCTAATTGGTATTTTCAGGTCTTTAATATTAAAGTTTGTTTATCTCAATTTTTAAAAAAGTTTTTGCACTTTGCACAAAATAAAAAAACCCTTTGTTTCAATTAGCTGTATGTAACAGTTCCACAATTTTTCCTTCTATGCCAGAAATTTCTTTTCCTAAGCATCATTTCTTTTATTCTAAAGAGCAACTACATAGTGTAGTACATTTTTATTCATAGAAAGTAAAATGAAAAATTATTGACAAGAAATAGTTAATTTTTAAAAAGTGCAGATATATTTATAAAAAATATCAAGTGTTTGAATTAACTTTGAGAGGAATTTTATAAATGAATAATGTATATTTAAATCTACACCTTATACAAAATGGAGGCAATTTTTTATTCTATTCTTTTTGAACAAATGCATTGCATTTTCTTGGAACGTTCAAGTATCTTTTTCAGTTTACTGCTTCTTGCTGCTTTTCAAAACTTAATTCGTATTCCTATGAAATATACTGCTAGGTAAAGCACATATGGATTGTAGAATACATTTAAAGAAACATCTATGCTGCTTTCTTTAATAGATGATAATTCACTTATATTTTAAGTACCATCTAAAAAGTAAATCACAAAAGAAATAATGAAATCTTACAGCTTTAAATTAAAATTTCATCACACTGGATTTCATGTAATTGGCATCTTAACTAGATATTACATATATCAATTTTATAACATATAATAAAATACTTTTCACAAGTCATTAAAGAGATTACCCCCAAACAATATATTAATGAGAATAATAATCAAATGTGTAATATGTCCTCTGGTAATCATAATTAAAGAAGCTAAATACTTCATTTTTATTTTTAGAGCAACTTCTATGTTTGATGCTTCTTTCGAGCAACAAATACATTTTCTTACTTTTTGTCAGTAAGACCCAACCTGCATATTAAAAAGCCATAATAAGATAAAGTTACTAGACATAACTAAAATTCTAAATAATTTATTCTAAAAATGAAAGAAATTTGGCATATTTCTTTAAAATTTTCTTTTTTGTAATACCTATTTCAATATATGTTGATGCCT
This sequence comes from Argiope trifasciata, assembly GCA_026543055.1. NCBI lineage: Eukaryota > Metazoa > Arthropoda > Arachnida > Araneae > Araneidae > Argiope > Argiope trifasciata. The sequence continues at coordinate 674,562 of JAPMOQ010060076.1, forward strand.
ATAGCTGAAATGAGAAAAAGCTTACAAAGATTTATCTTGACTGGATTTGAAACTGCAGGATCTCTTTCTCAAATTCATACTTTTCATTATTTTTTTCCCCTTGATAATTCGATAAACCAAAACAAACGGCTACATTTTCGATTGTAGAGCAAATAAAACAATCTTTAGACTTTCAGAAAATTAACAACTTTAAAAAAGCTTAAAAATGATTTTTAAATTTAAGCACTTTTCATGACATTCCCCCTGGTTATATTCAAATCCAGTTAATTTGTTTTTATATATTCCTGTGTCCATGATTCTTCTAAATTATCAGGCATTAAAACTATATTTTAATAATTCAATCTAGCTCAACAATCCTTTGCAACATTATAAAGCAAAAAGAAAAATGAAGTTACAAAGTACATAGACAGTCAACAGATTTTTCCTCCCAGCTTTCAAAAATAAAAAAATCTTGTAATTAAATATTAGGAGAAATAACAAAAATAGTTTGTATTTAGGACGATAATTTATTGTTAAAAAATAAGAACAAATTAAAATGCAAAAATTCAAGATGAATTTTCTTGATTACAAAATCAGTAATAAGGTCAATTATTAAACTGGCATAAAATTAATATTTTCAGAAGTTAAAAAGAAAAACACTAAAATTCAAACTGATTTTTAATAAAAATTTGACACAAATCATACCAAAGTGCACATTTCCCCCATCCTTCAAGGTATATATGTGCAAAATTTGATAGCTATAGGTCAAACAGTCTAATATGCAGTGCTCCAATACATGCATTTTTATTACTTATATATTATATGCAAGAGTATTTTGATAAAAATTCATTTACTTTGCAATGCATACATTACTTTACTGTCTAACAAATTAGATAACTAATTCAGGAAAATTAGTTCAAAATATAAAACATTTATCAAAGGCTAACAATAATGGGGTTTAAACATTTTAGATAGTAAAAATATTAATACTGCAATATATAATTTGAAATTTAATATTCTAAGTATTATAATTTTTTAATGCATCTTATTTATATACATTCATATAAAAATTCAATTTCGAACTAAGTGATAAATAAAAGATATATATTCTATACATACACCTTAAATTTTAAGTAGTATAAGTTTTTTTTTTTAAATAGCTACTTATAATTATGCCAAAAAAATGCTTCAATACATACAAAAGAATATTTGCATGCGTTTTTTTCAAGCATAACAATGTATACCACAGGAAAATCTACAAGAAATATTGTACAGAATAAGAAAGCAAGATTATACAATTAGAAAAAAGAAATTTTTGCTGACATTTTTTAAAAATAAAGATATACTTATTGATATGTAATAATTAATGCATATAAAAATAATATATGTCACTTTTACTGACATAATTACTAGTACTGTCCTATAAAAGTAAGCTAGAGCATTTCCTTCAATACTACACTCATGGGTGAAAAGAATTGACGTTAGATTAAAAACTGATTGGAAAGCTGTTAATATTTAGTCTCAGAAAATCACTACTGCCTGTAAAACAAACTGAATCTTTTTTAATATTGAATTATGATGTTACTCAAAATTTTTGAACTTACCAACACGTAAAAACAAAACAGCACTGAACATAGACAATGAAACAGGTACAAAGACACCGGGAAAAGTGGTAAGACTTCTTAAACTACTGCCATTTGCAACACTTGTAACTGTGCTTTGCGATTCTGTGTCCTGGTCACTGTTGAAGCTACATAAAAGACCAACATTTCGAAGTAATGGAGTTTTATCATTCAGCCTTTTCTTTGGGGCTATGCTGATTTGAGATCCATCGCCCATATCAGACTGTATAGTTGTATTTATAGATGGCTCCATTCTGAAGGAAGAACCTAAATATAAGATATTAGGGAACTTAATCTTGCATTTGAATATTTCTTATAGATTTATACATAACTATATATTTGCAGTAATTCATTTCTGATAAAATACATTTCATAAAAAAATTACAAATGAAATGATATTGTTCAGTGATAATATAAGCTCGGATTATTAAAATATCTATTTTCCCGTGTCATCTTGTATCTTTAAACAAAATTTTTCTCCTTTAGTTTTGTTCTATCAGAGAAGATACAATTTGAAGAATTATACAACTGAACTGGTGATAAAACATTGATGCAAGAATTTCACAATACATACAAATGGTAATAAGTAACCTGATTTTCTAATGGTAGATGGTTCAAATTAGGAAACAAAACAAAACAAAAAAACTATACAACTTTAAAGAGTTTCCATTTAACCTTTTCTTTCCTTAATATAACAATAAAAATACTGAAGTAAATTTATATTTCGAAAAAAAAAAAGAAAAGTATCTGAAGCAAGGAAAAAATTTTATGGGGGTGGAGGACAGGAAGAAAAAAAAATGTAATGTGTACTTATTTCATTGACTGTATTAAACTAAATTCTGATTAAAGAGTATCTATACCATACATGGTAAAAATATTTTTTAAAAAGACTTGAATAAAGGAATTGTAAACATTATTAAAATAAATGCACATTTATATTAACTTAAATTTTTTAAAAATTTAATAGTTACAAATTAGCATGACAAAAGAACACGTAAATGATGATGTAATTTTCAAGAAGCAAAACTAATTCATAAAATTTATTCTTATGTAATAAATTTATAAGCAAAAAGAAATTATTATATTCAATAGAGATAAATGAAAAAAATTAACAATTCTTTTAATTACATCAAAACAAAAACTATTTAACTTTATACCATCCCTTTTTATAATATTCACAGATCCTTTCAGTAAGGAATTATTGTGTTTGATATCCAATATAGCCTAACCAATGCTTTCGCAACTATTTTTCAAATTATTTCATGGTTATTATGTTAACGCTTTAAAATTTTGTATCTTTCTACCAATACTGAAGTAGTTAAATGCTAGCCTTAATTTTTTGAAAGATATTTAGTCCCGTTACAGAAAAACTAAGTAAAAAACAGCAAAACATTTTCAACACAGCATCACCAAAGTTTACCCCCCCCTTTTTAAAGCATTTTAGCTTCTTTTAAATTAAATCTTGTTTTATATTTAACATGCTGATAATTTCAAAGTCAATATTTTATTAAAAAATAATCGAATCAAAAAGTATAATCGTTATAACTTCCCCATCAGAAATATTACAGATATTAAGAAGCATGCATTTAAAATCAAATTGCCATTAGAAAAAGTTTAATGAATAAATAAATAGAAAAATTATTAGTCAATAGTTTGTTGCAAGCAATAATGACTTAAATACATAAAAATGTTTTAAATAATAATTTACTTAAATCCTATTCCCTATTTATATGAATAAAGGAAAGGAAATATTAGATTTATCAAAATACAAAACGATGTTGGGGTTGCTTTATTTGCTAATCATTTTAAAAGAAGTAATGGCTTTAATTAAATTCAAATTTTTCGTTATTCAACAGTAATTCACTCAGAAATCAGCCTTTTCATTGTTCTTTTGAAAAACATTGCTAAAAAAGCATTATAATTAATGTCAACACCAAATTAATCCTGTAACTCGCATTTTTTACCTGTAAAAGGCGAGTGTAGTCTGAAAGACTGAATATTAATTTTTTTACACAACGTTTTCATTTTTTAACTCATTAGAAAACGTAGGAAATATTTTGATAAATCTCAAGTAACTCAAAGATTGTCAGCTGATTGTCTTCAAGAAAAATCATTAAATATATTTTAGAATTTCAGGTGTCCACGAATTTATGATTCATAAAACAATATCACCTGTTCCCTAATGTAAACACCATAACGTAGTCAAAATAAACAGAAACTACTTCCGTAAACAAACCATTAGAAGAGTTTTGTAAAGAATATTTTAAAAAGAAATAATTACCTTCGTTCTAAAAGCAAATTTTGAGGAGAAATGTAGGCGTTCAATTTTATATAATTACTTTAATATAATTGTCAGATACAATAAAAAGAATGTAGGCAGACAGACATATTAAAATCGAAAAAGAAAAGTTGTGACAAAAGAACTAGATGCCATTTCAATTTATATAATTTTGGTAGGCGGTTTCATTGCACCGTATGGTAAGTAGAAAGAAAAAAAAAAAGGTGCAATTTCATATGAAATTATTAGAGATAAAAAAAACTTTCTGAAGATTTTAAAATGCTATAAACTTATTTTATTTTCTATTTCACTCAAGTTTTAGGAAAAATAGATTACTTGCAAGTGCCTATTGTATCATCACGTGATAGGACCATTATTCCCCACATGATAAATGTATAATCCTTAAATATTTATACATATATTTTTGCTGCTGTTATTTTAAAATTTCTAATCCAAATACTTAGCATTTAAATTAGACTTCGAATTTTTAAGAATTTTTATTAAGTGAATTTAAAATGCTAAAAAAGAAATTTTAAAAAATCCATTCTTATTATGTTTTTTATAAAATACGCATTTTTAATTTCACATATTTTCAACAGATAAAGCAACTGTAGAATATATTTTCTAAAGAGGACATATAATAGTAAATTCCTAATATAGGAATCAAATTAGCTGTAGTCTATTACTAGTTCATTATTATTACTTCAACAATTTCTAAGATTTTTCCAATGATTGTGTTTCGCTGTGACGTGGTGTAGGATTTCGATTGATTACCGGGATTGATTCACCAAATACTACTTTCATTTTTTAAAGATATTCAAAACATCCTTCGTTTTTAACTAAACATTTTATTTTTTGTAAATGTTTAGGAAGATATCTTCTCACCTCCGCTTCCCTGCCTTACTCTCAGTCGATGGTGTTTTTAATCAAAAGGAATCGACTGTTCTAATATGAATTTGCGCCATCTGAGCCTCAAAAATATTTTCATATGACTGTATCCTTTATTACATTATGGAAAACGAAGATTTCCTTTTTTAAAAAAAGCTTTAGTTTTGTTTATTGAACTCGGGATTCATTTTAATAGTCGAAATCCAGTTCGAGGAACAGATTTCATGGTGTCTTAAAAAACATCTCATGAGATGGTTTGAATTTTTTACTTTTCCTTCAGTGGAATGAAGATGATAATATATAAAGGACAAAAACAATTGCTTCAGCTTTATTCAGTTTAGATTTTCAATCTATTGGACACACACCAGAATATTTATTTTCGTCTCAATTCAGGGGTGTAACATCCCCGAAATTTAAGGATGATTTCATGCTTCTGATGCTACCTTTAAAGGATGCAAATTAATGGTAATGATGATGACGTATCCGCGTTACAAGGGAAAGAGGTGTGTGATGGCTGCTGAGGGAAAAGGCACCTAAGTATCTGATGTCAGAAGTCTGACTTCTAACTCATATGGTGATGACACACATACAAGCTTTTTTTACAGGTGGGGCTCTTTCACACACCTCACATGTAGAACACAGAGGAAGAAACAATTCGAACCAGAACACGAATCCAGGACGCACTGAGAAGACGTGCTACTCCTATGCCTGGCCGCGAGCTGCAAATTAAATAAGTTTTAAATAAAAACACTTTTTTTGCTGCTGTCTGAAGTATGAAATCAATCAGAAATATGTTACAATCATCAATAAATTCAATCTAAAAATTAGGACGAATCCCGGCATTTCCAAACTCCGGTTAGGGTGTATTGTGGCTTATCCCATCTGGTTGACAGTAACATCAAATCAAGTTCATGAGCCTTAACGCCTTCAAACAATGTAACACTGCCTCAGGACTCGAGATTCGGGAGCCACTGAAATCTATTGAAACTGATTAATCTTCATATTTTTACCACTCTTTAAGTACTTTAATCAGTCAAAATTTAAGAAAATAATTAGACAAAACAATGCATTACCTTGAATGGCGCCTGAGAAGAGACATCGGAGTGTTAAGAGTTAATACTCGAATTGTTTGAGTACTGTTTCTCAAAGAAGTTATAATTTTTTTTTTAATTTCACTACTGGGACATGAAATTTTTGTCATATTTTTCTGGTCCCAAAATAATTCAAACTCATTTCGGAAGGTTTTAATGGATAAAGCTTCCAAAGTGGTTAGCAGATCGGAATTTTAATCGTTTGTCTGTCTCACTAGTCAACTAATAACTTTGGAAAATTTTGCATTTGATTGTTTAGATTTCACTAAATATTAAAATTAGTTCTTAATTAGTTTTATTTAAAATTAGTTTTTTTTTCTTTTCAAGGTAGAGACACTGAAACTAGTTTCCTTAAATGTTACATGAAACTAAATATTTCATTTAGTTGCAATGTGCTATAGAGATTGGCGTTCACAATATAAAATATATATTAGATATCAGACTTTTCAATGAAGTTTCTACCACCAAAACCTTCAAAATTTTAATGAAAAATAAAATGATTAGTTGTCATTGGTCATGATTGTAAATGAATTAGAAGTTTACATTCTCTGGAGTAATTTTAATTTTAATTTCATCTAAGTTTTATTTATACTCAGTTTTGAACTAATACGAGTGTTGTTTCAGGAAGGATCTGGTAATTTTGAACCGTGGTAAAATAACTAGAACGAAACCAATGGTAGATTTTTAAAACTTTAGGCCACAGGCATTAAATTATTCTGATGCCCCCTTCTAAGTAAATAGTATTGTGAAGAAAGTAACGTGAACTGAGCTTATATAAGCTTTTAAATTAATTTTTATGCTTATTTTATTTATGTAATATTATATTTTAAATAATTTGCATTATAACTTTATCAAATTAATAAAGTTGTTTTCCTTCATTTTTATTTGTTATTCGAATTTTATTTAAATATAAAATGATAACGTGATAATGATTTGAAATCGAAAAATTATTCTTGACAATTACATTAATTTAATTTTTAATTATTTAAATTTCTAAAAACACTATACGCAGAGTATATCTGACACTTAATTTTGTAATGATACTTCGTTTCACTTTTCTACCACGCATAAGCTCTCGTCTTTGATTTTTTTTCTTTCATTTGTCTAAATCTCATAATTATGAAGCATTTCTAGTAATGTAAATACACTGGTTCATGTTTTTCCGCTTTTCGTTAGATCACGGATTCTCCCATCATAATTAGGAAAGAAATATTTTATTTATCTATATATAGATCACTTTTAAAGCCCGATAAAGATTAAATTGCGAAATAAAATATAAAAAAAACTGTGAACATCTTCATAAAGATCCACAATTGCAGCAATATAGAACTACAAAAATTATTACTTAAAAAATTGATTAATCACGTTTTAAAATGGTTATGCAGAGATCTACTGTACCAATTCAAAAGGATTAAGAATGAAATAGAGTTTTTTTTTTTCGAAACAATCTAAGGTTTGAATATTGTAAATACAAAGGTGGAATGCAGTACATAAACTTTTTGCACACAATATTAATTGATAACACGTAACTACATTTAATGAGACGGATACTTTAAAATTCCTAAAATTTTTAAACATTTAAGGATGTTTATTCTCTAAATGTAACTATAGATTATACACTTATCAAGTCTTTGTCTTTATAAAATTTTGGCTTTAATAAATGCTAACTAACTAACTTATTATTCCTATAATTCAGTTCACTTTAATAAAAACTCTACTATTTAATATTGATAACAGTTCTTCCTCCATTGAATAATAAATGCCATTTACCTGATTTTTTTTCCCACAATAATCAAAGTTTCGCAACTTTTTTCGTAATATATATTTTGATGAAAGTTTCTGCATGAAGTGCATTTTTTTCATTGCTGTTTTTAAATCTATGTAATAGATAATCCTCTCCACCTTTCTTTATCTTAAACTGGCTGATAATTGCTGACTTGTGATTTAATTAGCCAACGAAAAAAAGAAGATGAAGAAGAGGGAAGGGTGGGGTAGAAATGGATATCACGGATTTGCAAAATTTTTGTAATAAATAAATTCCGAGAGAAATACTACGAAATTTGATAAAAAATTCATTTAAATTATAATTCATTCGAGTACACTATCCTTACAAATCAAATAAATAAAACACAGTTGCTCATTTGTTCACACACACACACACACACACACACACACACACACACACACACACAC
>JAPMOQ010060076.1:682622-698612 GCA_026543055.1 Argiope trifasciata
ACACACACACACACACACACACACACACACACACACACACACACACAAAGCTTTTAGATCTTCACGGTATGCCATATCTGCCTCAGATAATAAAATTCAAATCATGTGATTTTGTTAACCATATTGAAATTTATTTGAAACATATAGTTTTGGTATTTCGAGAATTTTTTAAAAATATTTTTATAGTATTTTTATATTGTGGAAATTTCTCGAATACCACTGATTTTGAAACAATTTATTTTTGTTTTTTGACATACATAGTTATTTCCTCTTATGTTTCGCTTGAATCTTCATTTTCATCGGGGTTCTTTTCTTTTCTTCTTTAAGTAAAGAAAGAAAAAAAAAATGTGGGTAAGACTCTACCAAAAAATTACTGATGTTTCAGCATTACGATACAGATTTTGAGGCCTCTCTAGGTTTCAAGTCACCTGGCAACCTCCTGCACCACCCGTGCGAAAATCCGTCACTGAATGACACAGTGATAACTTTTTCTTCTGGAAATTTCCCGCCACATCATTGGGAATAAAATTTAGTCATTTTAGCATTCAGTTTGGACTAGAATTATTTTGGAACAGACCTTGTAATTTTGAACTGCGATCATATAATAACACATGAGCTGGCTCCTGCTCATGAAACTTCCATACAAAGGGAAGGATATTAGTCTCAATGGATTTAGTGTGGACCTGTCTAATTTGCAAGGGTCTTCATTGAATGGGGTTCAAATCAGAGCTCTTAGGTCTTGTAGATTCATAAGCTCGAAATCGAGCACTAGACAACAATACATTCCTATCACTTATCTTAGAAGTAATTGTTAACGTGTAGATAAATACGTGAAATGAAACACTGTAAGTGAAATAAATAGAATTTGTTGTCCTTCAAATTTGAGACTTAAAAAAAAACAACCAATGATTTAACGGTGTATGGTGTGATAAAGAAACTGCATTGGCGAAATGAGCTTCTGATGGTGCAAAGTTTGCCAAAAACTTTATTTATTTTTAGCCGATGATGCACATAAAATTGATATATAGAAAAATGGCGTCACAGCAAAAGGAAGTTCAAATTGTTCTTCTGAAATGCAGAATAAAAATACGAAATAACCGGGAAAGGAAAGTTCCGAACAGTTTATAAAAAAAGTTAAAAAGTGACAAAAGATATTTCTCGAAAATGATGTTCTAACACACGTGTAAAAAATGCCGGACAAGCTTTCGTTTGCTGATTTCGTAAGTCTGTCAGGAAGGCAGCTTCTGAGTTATTCTTGCTGCGATTAGTTAACTACCTCAATAGTTAGATTGATCGTATTTGTATGCATTCAAAAGAACAGACTAACAGACAATTATCCCCTTGGTGGATTTGATTCCGAATTTTATATATTTTCAGATTTGGGCTTTAGATGTTAAATATGTATAAATTTCATTTATCTATATCTGTATATTTTGCTATTATTGTGTTTACTTGTACTCGAACATCCGGATAGACAAAACTCATTTGAATAGATTTCGTTGAAATTTGATTTTTTTTATATCGACAAAAGTTCATGCACATTCCACAAATCAAACTTCGGCTCTAACATATATACTTCAAAACTGCGAGTTGCATCTAAATTTTCAATTTTGAAATGATTGGTTGATAACTTAAAAGTCCAGAGTGACTTGAAATTATTAACCGCTTAACTGTTTTGTCCGAATGTCATGCGTGTTTTAAATTTATCGTATTTCGATAGTTGTAGACAAAAAATAAACCACTCATAACGTTTAAAACTCAATATAAAATTTTTTTCCAGTATGCATAATTATTAAATGAATTTACATTTGACTCAAAATAAGAAAATATTCCCAAAATAGAAGGTTTTAATTTATTAGATAGTAAAAAGAAAATAAAACAAAGTGATTAAAACGTCTGCTCATCATTTCGAGTTTTAGTTTAGTTTAGTTATATTAACGTCCCGTTTAAAGCAACACGAGGGCTATTTTAGGACGGACCTCGTAATTTTGAACATCAGTCAGATGATGAGGACGACACCTGAAGGGGCATCCCCCTCTCCACACCACACCACACCAGCGGGAGGACGTTTGGCCTGACAGATTTAACGTGCAAGAGACCCCCTCACACGACGGATCTTCGGTGGAATCGAGTCTCGAACCTGAAACCCTCCGGTTCGGAAGCCGAGTCCTTACCACCAGGCCACCGCGGTAGCATCATTTCGAGAAAAGGAAGTGTTTGGTTTTAACCAATTTACAGTAATTAAGAAAATTCTTGATTAGCACACAGCTCCGACTACGTCAACATTGAGAGTTTTTGATTTCGATAAGATGATATTAAGAAATATTTATTTGTTGCCTACAACTTATAATAATTATGTCTAAGTAATTTTTGTTGAATAATTCTTGAAATAATGCATAAATTAGTGTAATTATTCAGTAGCACACATAGTGATTCTTTGTTATTTATATTGAAAAAAAAATGATTTCGATAAGAAAAATTATATTAATTTGTAGTTTAATCATTGTCACTTTGATCTAAAGTTGAAATTTTACGATAGGAGACAGATAATTAGAGAGATATGTATATTACGGGCTTAAGGCCTTTATAACTGCATGATTGAATTATATGACTATCAGTTTGAATCTTAAAAATATTTTGATGAAGTAGCTATTAAAAGATAAGTTACATAAAGTCTTTAATTGATAATTACAAGTCACATAAAGTATTTAATTGAAAATGACGTTACATAAAGTATTTAACTTATAATTTTAAACTGCAGTAAGATTGGCGAACCAGCTGGTCACCAAAGGCGGCTAGTGAGTTATAAAATTGAAAAATCGTCAGTAGATTTAAAATATAAGTAAACCCATTCTTAAAAACTGAAAATAGTTTATTGGAAATGCTCTTTCACTAAATTAGTCATTATTTAAATTAAGATTAAAAAGAAAGTGAATGCATCAATTTTTGAAATTTAATCAACTTATCAAAATAGGCTAGACATGAAAAACTCGGCATATAGTACACATGATGCTTGTACTTTAGTTCAATTTAGGCTGTTAACGTCTCATTTTTAAAATCAACGATGGGGTTGTTTTGGGACGGACATCGTAAAATTTTAACTGCGATCAGATGGTGAGGACGACACCTGAGATGGAACCCTCTTCTCCAAACTTATACATCAGGCCGTGGTGGCCTGGTGGTAAGGTTTGGGCTTCGGAACTGGAGGGTATAAGGTTCGTGACCGATTCCATCGAAGAAACGCCGTGTAAGCGGATCTGGTGCAAGTTAAATCCGTCAGGGCCAAACGTCCTCCAGCTGGTGTGGTGTGAAAATTTGGAGGGGGGATGTCAGCTCAGGCATCGTCCTCGTCTCCTGATCACGGTTCAAAATTGCGAGGTCCGTCCCAAAATAGCCCTAGTAATGGTTCAAAATGGGATGTTAATATAACTAAACTAAACCAAACGTATACACCACACCAGTCGGAGGACATTTGGCTCCGACGGATTTAACATGCATCAGATCCCATTGGTATGACGTTTCTTTGGAGAAATTTCACACGAACCTTATATTCACTGGTTCCGAAGCCTAAACCTTACCACTAGGCCACCACGGCTCTGTGAAGTTTGCACGAGAAACGAAAGTATCTTAGGCTGAGATAAATAAATTTTGTACCAGCCCCTTGCATGAGTAAAACAAGTTCCAAACCAACAGAAGATTGCACAGTCTGAGGTTTGTTATCTGTTATTGATCTCAATTTATTGTCAAAAATTATAGATAAATCAAGGGAGGATATATCGGAATAGCAATTATGCGATAACTGACTTATTAGATACCTTGCTTATTAGATATAAAAGCTCTTTTTTTAAAGAATATGTCAAATATTTTTTTCAATTACAATCGGATGAAATACAGCTGTGAAAGCTAAAAAGAGTGAGCGAAGAATTTATACTATCTGTGTAAATATAAAGCTTGCGCTGTACAGAATACAAAATTGCCTAAATTGCGGATCTTAACTTAATATGATTATATTTATGCCACGTTTTCCAGCCACAAGAGGATCAATTTAAGACAAAACATGCAATTTTAAATTATAATTAGATGGTGAGAACAGAACTTCAGTCAGCATTCCCTGCTGCAGGCATCTAAGTCAGGAATCTCGCCATCGGGTGTTTATTTGATCTACAGATTATTTAATGTTTTCTGATATCAAATTTTAAAATCCCCGTTCTCTAATAGAGCTAGATTAACGTGGCCTTTGAAGAGCACAAAGATAGGTATGCTTCTCGTTTCAGTTTTTCTAGCTCAGGAGTTTCTAAACTTAGTGACCAATTTTCTAGAAATCAAATCTACGGCGATTCTCTTCACCTTCATTCTATTGCATATTTCCAAAGACTGATAGCCCATTTCAGAGCTCAAAAACATCCAAGAATAAAAACTAAAGGCCGCTTGTGGGGCCGCGGTGGCCTGGTAGTAAGGTCTCGGCTTCGGAACAGGAGGTTTCAGGTTCGAGACTCGATTCCACCGTAGAACCGTCGTGTGAGGGAGTCTCTAGCTCGTTAAATCTGTCAGGCCAAACGTCCTCTCGCTGGTGTGGTGTGATGTGGAGAGGGGGTGCCAGTTCAGGTGTTGTCCTCGTCATCTGATCTTGGTTCAGAATTACGAGGTCCGTCCCAAATTAGCCTTCGTGTTGCTTTACAACGGGACGTTAATATAAGTAAACTAAACTAAAGGCCGCTTGTAGAGTTGTAAAGTGGATGCAATATTTGAGAGAAGGGCTTTTGATATTCTGGGATTTTTCCTGGCAAACTTCAAAAGACAATCGATATATTGAGTTAGTATTTCAACAAGTGGCCTGAAGCAATTCATATTAATGATCAAGAAGCATCGACTGTAGCTAAAAGTTATTCATCCGAAAGGGAATCTCGTGGTTATGCATTATTTATGATACTAAGTTCGAATTAAGGGACGAATCTAAATTCGGAACAGCAAAGATACATATAATAGCATTACATCCCGAGTTGGATGACATGATCGAAAGATATAATTGAATTTTATTATTTGTTTTAATGAATGAGAATGACTGAGATACTTATTAAAAACCTTTTCTCCAAGAATATCGCAGCATAACCCATGAAGTGCCTGGAATATCTCCTTCGGAATTTTATGATAGACAATTGCGCTTACCTTTTCATATCCTCTTTGGACGGATGGGCGATACGCCTTCCTCGCCAAATGAATGCATGAATTTAAAGTCTCTGCTAAAAAGCGTATACTCGACAGCCAGTGAGCGAATCAATCCTTTCGCGATGAGTGTGTCAAATATTTATCACCAGCGAACTCTTCTCACAGCCGGCCGTACCATCCAAGTATTTCTGGAAATAGAACTCATGGGACGGTGATGCATATGTGCATTTTAAACACCACTAGATGGCTTCCTGTTTCTATCACTTTTGAAATAAATATAATTTTAATATCCTGACATTAAGTTTGCTCTCATTCAATATTTGGCATTTTATTTATCAGCTGTTGCGGAAGAGGTGGTAAGAGTAATGTATATAAACAAAGCTGAGTTGGGCAACATTCCACTTCATAAATTCATTCGAGTTTCTGATTTCCTTCGAATTCTTTTCATTTTTTTTGTTAATATTGTGTAACCATAATTGTGTCTTTGGTTGTTACCGTCATTTCTGTTGTATCATGCGCAGCTTTCGGATACATTTCGCATACTTATCTTTTTATTACGGTAAGTCTCTTGGTTTCGGTTTATTATGGCAAAAAATTACGATTTGTTAGAGGAAGAATGTTCTGATACTATGAATGAACTAATAAACTAAAAATATAGAAAAAAAAATGTTGATATAAGGACTTTTGTAATTTATTTTGCTTTTGTTATTTATAACATTTTATTTTTTGTTATTTCTTTCATGGACTTAGCGACGAAAAACTTTCTTCCATTGAGATGATACCTTTCAAGTATTCTGTGTCCCATGCGAGCGTCTACGATAGAGGCTTCCAGTCCAGAAAAGATTAACCTGTCCAGTAAAACGAATGAGGAATCATTATGATTTCAGAACAATGAATCTCCATTTTAAAGAGAAGGACCATTTATGGATGTATAATCCAAATCTGCGGAGAGGTCTGAGCCCGACGATGCAACAGAACTAAGAGGGATCTAATGCTATCTTCAAGAATGGAGTAATGTCTTTTGCAAATTTCAGAAGTTGCTCAAAGTGAAGCTTGTAGTTCATATTAATCGATTTCCTCCATAGGAAACTTTTAGGTAAGGAGATTGCCATGGTGTTAATTTTTGATGAACAAATCGTATTGAAGAATAATTTTGGAAAAATACTTCGAGTTTGTAACGTTGTTTCCCAGCTCAGTAAGTTTCCTGATAAGGAACATAATTTTACAGAGAACTCTAATTGATGTTGAATAAATAATGGATCATTAATGGGCGATAAATCAGGTGACTATTTACTGATTTGGTGACGAAATTGGTTTCAGAAATAAAAGTACCAAAAACTGCTGGAATTTTAGTGATAAACAGATTAAGATTGTAAAGATTAAGAAGAAATCTTTCTTCTGATTCAGAAGAAATATTTCTTGAAAATTATTTTACTCTATCACGGAAACTAAAAGATCAAGTGGCAGAGCTGTGAGTCAGTCATGTGAGGACAAATGAACAAAATTGAGTTCAATCGAAAAGTTGAATGAGTTTTCTCTGATCGCTGTGAGCTCTTACAGTTGTTTATTACCAATTTGCTACTTATGTGCAATTTCTTTTTTCAAGTGCTGCTTTCGTAGGCTTCATCTGTGTTTTGCTATTAGAAATTCGTGTTTGCTTGTAGAATGAAGAATAGTTATTTGCTATTGACGTTGTTGCATTTTCCACCACACACAAAGTTTTAGAAAATCTTTCAAGTATACATACTATAATTAATAACTGGCAATTAATGCATAATTATCCAATAAATAGATATAAATTTCAATAATTAATTAATATTTTAACTTTTTAAAAAATCAATAAACGAATAACTTTATTAAAGAAACAGTGAATAGCATTTTGAATATGATAGTTGTACAATGCAACTTTAAAATAATGACTATAGCTGATTTATGACATGTATAAAGTTTTTAAAAAGTGAGGCATTCTTCCCTACTTCTTTGATAGTGCATTGTAAATATTATTTAATGCATAAAAGATTTCCCTTAAAAATTATTCACTAATTATCATTAAAAGCAGAAAATTTGTCTGTATTTAATTAATGAATACTATTCAAAAATGTAAGCAGTTTTATTTCAATGTTCTGTTTTTATATCGATATAAATGAATTTAAATTACAGATAATTTAACAATAATATTTTTTTAATGAGAAATTTAAAGTACCTGAGTAAAATTCTAATTAACCAGAAATTAAAGTACGTGAATTAGTCATATTACTTTATATTTTTCTTTGAATTTAGTTTCAAATGAAATTCTTTTAACCTAAAATTTGCTGGAGTATTGAAATAGTCAAGAATCGATTCAATAAATTTTCCATCAATGTCTAAACGAGTCATTAATATAACTAAACTAAACCAAACTAAAATATTTAAATAGTTCGTATCTGTCTTTTCTCTTTTAATCGAAATAAAAGAAAAGGGAGCAATATGAAGTTGCCACACACATATTATTTCCTTCAGCAGATAACTGAATTTTCAAGATGGATAAAATAACGTATAAAAGGACATGTAGGAGAAATATGGAAGGTAAGCACATATCGTTGTTCAGAGGACTCAAATGCCAAATGAACATTCTTAAAGATGAAATTTCTTTCTGGAATAAATCAAAAACAGTGATTTACAGGAATAATTTACGCATGAAAAGTATCTTACACATCGTTACTACGGCATTAGAAAAGTTCTATAATTTTTTTTTATCATGCCTTATCATTCTTGAAAGATATTTGGAAGATGGAAGCAAAAATCGATAAATTGATAGAACGCCTTAGTAATTAGCACTGGTTATATTCTGTAAATTGATAAAAGTGATTATACTTCAGGAGTAATTAACCCCGGGACAGCTGTAACTAAAGAAACTAATAATCATACTAATTGCTAAAGGAAAAAAAAAAACTAATACTTTTCATTTGAGCTCACTACTAAGCAAACATATTCACTGAATTGATGACAGTGACAATGCTGCAAGAGTAATTACTTTTAGACAGTTTTATAATTGAGATCTTATAATTCTACTAAGCTGTGAAGGGGAAAAAATGCACGATTACTTTTCATCTAAGTTAGCTGTTAAGCAAACATATCACATGTCACAGATTGTCAAATACTATTGCTGATTCATATGTTGAAGGTAATCTAGATGTCTTTCTTCATCATATCCTTAGAATCAGTTTTTCAATGCTCAGTTTTTCTTGAAAACAAGAAAAGGAAATTCCCCGAATACCTCTATCGATTGTTTCAAACATTCTCAATGCATGTTAAATGCTCTTTTATTCCTCCTTGCTTCCAGTAATTGTGATATTGTCTGTTTACTTTACCTGCAAGGAGGGAAGAAATCTATTTGGCCAATCTTATGTTATGAAATACTTTCGCATATCATTCAAATTTTTGTTTTATAAATAAACAAGTCCAGCCACATTGCACAGTCTATGCAGAACAATAAACTCCCATTAATACTGTATGGAGATCTGGATAATGATATTTTTAATGATATAAGATCTCGATTATTTTAAAATTGCAAATGCAAAAAATTCTGTCTTTACAATCTCGAATCCCGGAATATGTATGACTCGACTGAGCATATCTGTGGGTTCAAATGTGTTTAGATAAAGAGATGAAGCGGTTAAAGTGGGTTTAATAAACAATTATCTGGATCTAAGTACTTTTAGCAAAGAACACTCGCTTCAATGGCATTTGATAATGGTAAAATGGATCCAAGCTACATTCTCTTGCCATTTTACAAATATGTGAAACAATATAAATCTACTTGTAGTTTCAGAAATTTGAGGTTGGGCTAAACATCACACGGCTCTTCGGGTCTTGAACCCGAAACTCTTCTGTTCCAAAGCCGAGATCTTGCCACCAGGCCACCGCAGCCCCATGGTTTAAGTGGGGTTAATAAACAATGATCTGAGTCTAATTACCATTAGCAAAGAGCACTCGCATCAGTAGAGTTTGATAATGTTGAGTGGATCCAAACAACATTCTCTCGCAATTTTACAAATAGACGGAAGAATATAGATCTACTTGTAGTTGCAGAAATTAGAGGCTGATCCAAACATCATTTACACAGAGAATCTCTAATCGTAATTGTTTCAAAGATTATTACAAGAAATATTGATCAAATCAATAAAAATATTCGTTGATTGATCGAGGAAAGAACATTCACTTGATAAGGATTTATTCTTTGAGGGTTTTACTGGCGTAAGAGTAATTTTTTTGCCCAGCTCATAATCGATAAAAAGGATCAAGATACTTAAACGGATGGTGAAATAATACAAAATGAGTTAAGTATTTTAATGAGTAAAAATCATTTTGCAATTTATAGTACTGAATTCTAAAAGCGATAAAACATAGTGTGCTGAAGTGGACTAAAAGCAATTATTTAGGGAGATAACAGCAAGTTGTAAAATATCAGATGCAAAACATATCTAATTTGTCTGCACAAGCTAAAAATAAAAGAAATAAAATAAGAGAACGAATAAAAATGTTAACAAACAATGTATAGCTAAAAAAATTCGAATTTTCAAAAAAATATATATTTATTTTCAATTTATATTTACAGTAAAAAAAAGCTAGGGTAATTAATAAACCATATTAAGAAAAAGAAAAGCGAAGATGCTATACGTTTCTATACTTAATGAGAATTACAAGTTTTCTTTATTTTTCAGATGTTTTAAGAGGGTGGTGAGGCCTTCAGAGATGCCTTATTCAATTATATTCTCTTTCAATGCAGCGGAGGAGCTTCTTCAGTTTTGGCATCAAACTCTCGCCATTGTGGGTTGTTTTCATTCCTTTTGAAGAGAGAACTAGTATAAAATGAAGCCAATCGAAAGAACGTGAACAAGGATGTTTGACGAAGGAGTGTAGACCGTTTCCATGATTGAAACATCATTTTGTGAATACAGGGGATTCGAAGAATCAGCTGCAACTATCACTGAATTATGTATGATTGTATTGAAATAGCATTTTCGTATTTTCCTAGCTTGTTTTGTTTAAATATTATTTACCTCATATTTATGTGCTTATTTTGCATCTACTCTATAATCCTTAAAAGGATTAAAATCATTAAATACTTTAAAATCCTTAAACTCTTTTTGGATTTAACGAGAATTTTTTCGTTACCTGCTTTCAATTTGGATTTGAGTACTCGGAGTGACGATACCCGTTTGTATTCCTATAATTTTCTTATATGTATTGTACTCGCTCAAAATCCGAACATAAAATCTACTGAAGGCAAAATTCTATGATTAGTAACTTTATATTTCCCTTTCTTTTTTGTTTATTGAAGCTAAAAACTGTACCGAATAGCTAAATTTGTTGGTAATGTTTAAGTAAGAATAATGCCTCATTTTGAAAATACATGAAAGCATTGTGGTGACATCTTAATAAGCCAGTAGCTAACACTAACATCAGTGGTCATTTTTGTATAGTGGATAAGTTATTGGATTTCAAATCCAAACATTGCAGGTTCGATCCTTGGTGGAATTCAACCTACACATTTGCAAAATTCCGCCAACACCTACGCCAAAGCATCTTGGCACGTATCGCAAATTTCTGATTCGTGATCTATTAAATAGGAGATAACTTTGGCAGGGACATCTCCTTTAAACTTTTGTACTATACCATCTTTCTAATACTGATGCAACAATAAATTTAAGCACCAATATTATTGCTTGAAGTCGTTATTTAGATAATTTTTATGTACACTGTATTTCGAAGAAAAAAAGATGATTGAAAAAAAAAATTAATACGAACTACAGTCATACTTCAGCAGCAAAATGTACAACACGCAAGACATTCATTTCATGCAGATTTCTATACTCGATAATTTTTATTATGCCATTATTAAAATTAACGTATGCTTATCGAGATATCTGTAGGGAAAAAACCACTGAAAAGATGTCTAATTTCATTTTTCTATTATCTAGGCATAAAACTTTCTTCTTGGAAGAAAAAATCGTAGAACTGCTACACGGGATCGTATTTGAAATGATGAAATTATTAAAATTTAAGTCAGAATTTTTTCTTTTTTAATTTTCCCTGTCATTGGTCTTACCCGAATTGCTGCTATACAGTTTATTTTGTCTTCCATCCAAAGATGAATGCAGTAGAAGTATCGGAACTTTTGAAATTTTATTTAAAATGACATATTCATAGTTCCTGTGGAGGAAAACATAGAATTATTTCAAATCAATGACTTATTATGAAAAGTTATCAGCGTATTAATATAATATTTTAAGTTCAGTATGATTAATAAGTCATTATTTAAATAGATAATAAAGATGATTGTGCGTGGGTTGGCTTTGCACAAGCCAGACCATTTGACCTACAGCTATGCAATTTGGTGTATGTATACCTTGGAGGTTGGAAATGCGCACCTTGGGGCGACATTTTTGCAATTTTTTAGTAATTGAAATTGAGCTGAATTTCAGCTTTTTTAATGCTATAGCTTCCAAAATTACTATGACAAAAAAATAAGTTTTTCACCGTTTCAAAATTTATAAAATTATTTTTTTAAATTGGCACAATAATGGTAAAAATTTTGAATTTTAATTTAAAAAAAACTTTTACTGGATCTCGAACAAATATAACTTTATTGTCCTGAAACTGTTTTCATTGTTTCATTAAACATCTTAATGTGCGATTTTCTTCCATTGTTGAAAGTTAATAAAATTAAAAGTATCGTTTAGTATATGCGCAAATAGTATTTTTACAAAATTAGTTACAAAATTTTAGTATATTTACAAAATTTAAATTAGTTAATAAAAAATCATTTCGGGAAGCTAGACGACAAAGAAGATTCTTCATAATCTAAATTATTATTTTCAAATTTCTTTCGATGCTTAGACAAAAACAATAAAATACTACATTTTAAAGCATGGTTTTATTGCTATCACACAATTCAGCTTTTAAATCCCACGAAGGAAAAATAAATCAAACTATGGAAGTAGTTATTATAAGAATATAAATACTGTAAAAATATAGGCTTGTTATGATTAAAATGGTTAATATAAATAAGAAAAGAAATTAGTATTAATAGTAATTGCCAGTTTTTAATTCGAAAGTAATAAATCGATTATTCGCTTTTTCTGGTTATTATTAATGATAAACGATTAAACACATTAATGGTGCACTTTAATACATATATATATATAAAGTGGTGCTGTGCTTGCTTCTGTATTTATTGTTTTTATTTGTGTTTGTATTTTAAACATCAGCAGTTTAGTTGTGGCGCATTATCTCCTTTTTTTTTTCTTTTCAGCTGTCCAAATTTTAGCAAGAATTAAATGACTGGCTTATCGAATTATGTGAAGAAAATTCACATTAATTGCAAGTTGAAATGAAAGTTGAAGTTTATTTTATGCCGAACAATTGATTTTAAAACAAAAATTTAAATTCCTCTTCATCAATTAAGATAGCTGAATGCAGTTTCCTTTATTTTAAAACATACTTTATTTCTTAAACAAAGTTAATATCTTAACATTTCTTGCACACAAAATACAAAATAGTGTGAAAGTAATATATAATTGCAGAATATCTATGTCCTCCATTCATTGCATAAGAATACAAAGAAGTTTTTGTAAAATGTAATAGAAGAAATGAAAATACCTGTTTTTCCTTTTCTTAAAATTTAAAATGACGGATTTAAGTTCGTAAGCAACCGACTTTCCACTCATTATCCACTCTGTTTGAGAATTTTGAAACATTAAAGGCATTTTACAAAATTCGCATTTGGAACATACAAACATTGAATGTTCTAACTGATTTAAATCATTCTTTGATGATTAACTAGAATTCCGAAATTTTCAATAATTTAGAGTTTCCGATGATAAACATTACTTTAATACTTTCAAAATTTCATCGTTAGCTAACATTATTAATTTTTGATCCAATATATGAGATACCGTCAAGAGACAAATTTGATTTTAAGATTATTTATAATAATGATTCATAAATTGCTGACAAAACATTTGGGATGTACTAACAAAGGTGTATCAATACATGCAATATTTCTGCTGTTTTGAAAGATGGTAAAATTTTCAAATTTTTGTAGCAAAATAAAATTAAAGAAAAAGCACATACAAGAGAATCAAAGTATGCTTCAAATTTTATTGCTTTCATTTTTAATTTCGTACAATAATGAATTACAGATGAACTCTAATAAGCAAACATTCTGCGGATAGACTGGTTGTAGGCAGACATCGCCGAATACGAAGGGTTGGAGGGGACTGAGCCGGATCCTCCATAAGAGAGGCAATGCAAAGCCGCCATGAGTGCGTCCATCATCAGATTCATGTCATTGCTATTGCAGGTTCCGGAACCTGTCGCATACTGAGACATAAGGTTTCCGAAGTTCTGGTAGTTGAATCCGGATGGCTGCATAGAACTGAGTACTCCGTTCACCAATGATGACATCCTAGATGGTCCACCATATGTTTGGCCTCCAGGAGCGCCACCAATTCCTCCAGATGATCCGCCGTATGTTTGGCCGCCAAGAGCGCCACCAATTCCTCCAGATGGTCCGCCGCTCACCATTATGTTCTCAACGACTCTTACTTGGTTTGCAACTCCAGATCCACCGGATGTGGAAACAGTGCCACCAGGGATTCCACCTGCACTACCTAAGATTCCAAAGAAATTACAAAGAAAAACCTTATAAACATTGTTTTGTATATTCATTAAACTTTTCAGGTCAAAATTTCTGGTTTTTATATATAATTTTATTTATCTGAATTTTTTAGGTGTTAATAAAGATAGAATTCGTATCAAGAATATAAACACGAAATTTACAAAAATTGCTATTTGAGAAAGACAGTCTGAGGAAACGAAAATGGAACTGGCGGATGCAGAGACCGCAATCTTAAAATATTCAGGAAATTAGAACAGTTGTCACTATTTATTTATTATAACCAATTTCAGACAATAAAGAAATTCTGCTTTTAATAGTTACATGCAAAATAATACTAAAGTTATAAAAATATAAACAAGTGAAAAATGTAAACGTTCCAGTATAATTAAATAAACGATGCACAAAAAAATAATAAATTTATAAGGAACATAAGTCAAATAATTAAAAAATTTTATGCATAAAGATACAGGAAGATAAACACTCTACCTCCAGGTACGTACGCTCCTCCTGGGCCGCCTGGACCTCCTGGACCACCTGGACCTCCTGCTGCTCCTCCAGGACCAAATCCAGCTCCACCTCCAGGACCAAATCCTGCTCCACCTGGTCCAGCACCGCCAGGGCCTCCTCCTGGTGCGCCGCCAACACTTACGTCGACATCCACTGTTACGGGACCCTCGCCTCCTGCACCGCCTGGTCCTGAACCACCGGGTCCGACTCCTCCAGGTCCGAACCCTCCGGCTCCACCTTGTCCGACTCCTCCTGGTCCATAACCTCCGGCACCCCCTGGTCCAAAACCTCCAGCTCCACCTGGTCCAAAACCTCCGGCTCCACCTGGTCCAAAACCTCCGGCTCCACCTGGTCCAAAACCTCCAACTCTACCTGGTCCGACTCTTCCTGGTCCAAAACCTCCGGCTCCACCTGGTCCATAACCTCCGGCTCCTACAGATCAGAAAATAGATATATATATATCTATAACAGTGAATAATCATACTAAAAGAATTCCACCTCTTATATGACATGCAATCTGTAGCAATGAATTCTACAAAGCTGGATACTTTCAGCACTCCTGCATGTAGAAAACCAGCAAAGTACTAGAAAACAAACCGTATTACTTTGTATTTACAATAAAAATATATTCAGATAATATTTGTTTTTCGGTTTTACAGCTAGTGTTTGATTTCTCTTATCTTATGCGTTTTTACTATTTCATTTTATTGTATAGCTAATCCTTACGAGAGAATTATTCCCGTATCAACTTGGGCAAGGACGACACGTTTATAAAACACATTATTAGTTAATAAAAGAAACTATCTAGAGAATATTAAAGATGTCAAATTGTCTCAGAAAATACATTTTCTTTACTCTTTATTGTTTCTGTTCAAACTTATTTTTCTTTTCCTTGACATTTCAAATACTAGCGTTACAAATAATGTTTCTTCGATACAATACTTTTCAGTGAACATTCGCAGTAAAATTAATGCACGCGGAATTATTTTCAAAAATTTATTAGTTGGCTTCGATGAAAATTTGCATTGAAAAAGTCAAATATTTCAGCACAATGCGACAATTGCAAAGAAATGAAGAAATTGTTAAATTATTGGATTAGATTGTTGAAAATACTTCGGGGAAAAAATTAGAAATTTAAGATTATGTTCCCACATATTTAAGCAAATATGAATAATGTTTCAAATCTATCTACCTCCAGGTCCGACTCCTCCGGGTCCGCCTGGACCTCCTGGACCACCAGGACCTCCTGGCGCTCCAGGTGCTCCTCCCGGACCAAATCCAGCTCCACCTCCAGGACCAAATCCTGCTCCACCTGGTCCAGCACCGCCAGGTCCTCCACCCACTCCTTCAGGACCAACAGTTACGTCCACATCCACTGTTACGGGACCCTCGCCTCCGGCACCGCCTGGTCCTGCACCACCTGGTCCGGATCCTCCAGGTCCATAACCTCCGGCTCCACCTGGTCCATAACCTCCGGCACCACCTGGTCCGACTCCTCCTGGTCCATAACCGCCGGCTCCACCTGGTCCATAACCTCCGGCTCCTACAGATCAGAAAATAGATATACATCTATAACAGTAAATAATCATACTAAAAGATTTCCATCTCTTATATGACATGCAATCTCTAGCAATGAATTCCACAAAGGTGGA
>JAPMOQ010060080.1:0-12818 GCA_026543055.1 Argiope trifasciata
ATATCTATGTGGATTTTAAAGGTCTTATTACTATGGTTTACATTTTAGAATACTTTAATTATGGATTAGAACTAATTCAGAGATTTATTTTTAATTGCAAATTAAAAATCTCTCAAATTTAAATTTTTTTATCCTTATAATGTAAAATATATTACTTAGAGATGTAATACCCATTTTAGATGTCTTTATCTTTATTTGTTTTAAATATTTATTAGGTGAAAAAACAACAAACTAAAACATCTCCAAAAAGAAATGAAATATCATCAAAAGATTTTTCTGATTGAATACCGCATTTCTAACTATCCTAGAAAATGTGTTGTTTCCTACACTGCCTCTAAAATAAACGCCATTCAAGATAATCCTTCTTCTACCAAGACGAAACAAAAATTTCCTGTCTGGAAAAATCCACCAGACAGGAATAAGAATGTCAAGGACAATAAACATTTGGCCTCTCCAAAAAGGGCACCGAAAAGAGAAGGAAATAAAAGAAATGTAGTCCGTATCCGTGGCAGGATATAATGGTAAGGATGAAGCCAGCAACTGCTCAAGTTTTCTCAAATCTTTCGCTACAAAATAGAAAAAAAAATCACAGAATTTTTGGAAGTGAGTAGTATAAAAGACTAAATAAATCTTCCATCATTCTAAACAGTTAGAAATGGTGGTTGAAACAAGAAAATTTACTCAATGAGGTCTTTCGGGAGATGGTTGTTCGTAGGTTCCGTTTGAAGAGTTTGTAGATTTCGTTCGTAGATTTGATGAAGTCACTTTCTTGGTGTGAGATTCATTCCTGCAATAACAGTTTCAAAGTAAAGCTTCTAGAGTTCATTGCTTCTTGTCTAGCTTCACATTTATTCAAAGAGGTATACTTACTTTTTTGTCCCCAGAGTCGTTGAAAAATGTTTTATTTGTTGCTTATGTGAGGTTTATTCTTCATGAGGGAAATGCCAGATATTTTGAGAATTCTTTTTGGATGCTGAAAACGAACGTTACCGGGTGTCTCAAAAGAATGGAATGAACATCTTCCTACTTAATTATGACAATTAGACTAACTTCCGTATGCAAAGTTTCTTAAAATTATAGGAGATCATTGACTTAATATTTTACGGATGTCAGTTATTTCTGTCAGTTATTTCTATGACATAATTTAAACCTTTCGGTTTTTAGAATATTGTATTTTTAACTGACTGTTCGTATAATAACATGAAAATTGAAAAATTACTTGAAAGTAAGAAAAATAGGAATTTTTGCATCACATGTACAATGTCAAATTTTTCTTCCTTTTCCTATAGAATAAAGATCATGTAGTCAGTAATCAATAAAATGTTCTGTAAACAGCCACCCTACAAGAATGGAGTGAATTGAAATAAACAACGTATTTTCTATATTTAGAAGGGTATTACTATTATTTATAATTTATTTCGTCAACATATCCAGCTGCTTCTTGTGACTAAATATGCTATTCCTTTAAAACCCATACAAGTGCCATCAAAGAAGTTAATACTCTCGATCAGTTTCCTAGCTCTACTCTTAATAGCTTAAATGCAATTAAAATTAATAAATGAAATGTGTTCTCTTTAATTTTATGAATGTTTATGTTTACTCAACTTCTGAAGTTTCTCTTATCTTCGAAGTTGCCATTGTCGACGAATCAAATTGAACAAGAGTATGGGCAGGTAACAAATTTCAAATAGTCATGATAATTCGATCCTGTAACTATAACCAAGTGTTTACTTATGACAGTTTTCTGTATTGAATAAATTTAAGTTTCTGAAATAAACATTTCCATCTAAATTTATAATTTAGAAGAAATAGATCAATTTAAGATAAATTAAAAAATAATCATATTTTGTTAACTGTAAAGTTAGAAAAATGAAAACTAATATCAGCATAAATAAATGCTTTAATCTGTCTTTCAAATTTGTCGATTTTCCCATTTTCTCACCATGAATAAGCAGATATTTTAGATACTTATAATTATATAGTTTTAGATAATTTTTATATATATTTTGTTGCAAACGAAAACTGACTCAAAATATTCAATATTGTTTAAATGACAATTTTTGTTAAAATCTTTTGATATCCATTACATCGTAAATTTACAAATATCAATCTATATTCTCTTAAGCAAATCCATGACACATAAAAAATAATAAATATTTTTTTTTTACCTTCTAACTAATAAACAAAATCACAGCATAAAAGCTTTAAGAATTTTTTTAAATTTTAGATTTAATTTAAATATTTAGCTAATAAACTAAGTCAGAGCATAACAGTTTGAAGAATTTTTTTAGATTTAATTTTAATTCACAAAAAAGCAAAATTTACATAAAATATCTGGGTGCTGTGACATATGGCACTTCACAAACCAGCTCACAATTATTTACCAGCAATTTAAGCCGAGTGAGAGTCTCTGGCTTCTCAGTAGCGCCAACTAAGGCGAAGAGTACGACTTAGCTGCTTCATGCGTCATATTCGCTTGCACAACCCCATTTTACAGGAAAGCACATTCTCACACCTCACAGATAGAACAGAGAGCTTCAAAAATGCTCGAACAGGGGATCGAAACCGAGACGTCCAGATCACGGGGAAGACGTGTTGCACTTATGTCAGAGCACCGGCACATAAAAGATTTAAATTATATTTTAAAACAATTTTTTCATAAGAAAAAATCGCTGTCCATCAGTCGGAAAGAAAATATGGTACCAAAGTGTAATTAAACTCTGGTATAAATAGATCTATGTGCTTTTTATCAGGCGCTAGTACGGCGTTAAAATGTCTATAAACGTAATAAAAGGGATCATTTTGTTTTGAAATTCTATTTTCCATTGATTATTTTCTCCTATACTTTCGGTTGCATTCCACTTTCTACGTTATTGGAGTTTCTGACGAATAAAACCTTATCATTGATTCTCTATCGAATTAGAAACAAGAATTTTGCTTCAAAGTCGGCAGAAACAATTCCCTTGTCCTATAAATTTGCTTATAAAATGTATAAAGTAAGTATCTGAGAAAGTTAAAAATTTTAACGTCTGTGGGTGAGGTAAATCGTTTCTTAGATACGAAGAGAATAAAATAATGTCTTTCCTTTCTTCAAAAAACAGTTGCAATGGTTTATGACAGAGTAACAGAAATAAATCCTTGGTATGAAGTTTTAAACCGAATGAAGTTATACATTCTCAAGGCGGGTACATTTTATTACTTTTATTACATTGTTTACAGACTGGTACGAATTGATTAGTGAAAGCTATTGTTTATAATACTTTATGCAAATTCTAATCAACTTCGATATGTCACATAAACAATTTTTATAGCTATTCACAATTTACTGGGTTATTATATGGCATGTTGATTCTCAGAAACCCTCATGGTGAAGCTAAAATATTATGCATTTCCAATGACACTCAACCAATAATGTGTTACTCAACTATTAATAATCAAAAATTGACAGGCTGACTGTGCGTTAACAACAAAATTAGTGTCGTAATATGGCTGATTTCCTGAGATTTTTATTAAAAGGAGATACATTTATTTCAGATCTTTCTGAAATAACTTTTGATCCAAAGCTGATAAATTTGCATTAAGTTAATTCACATCATTCCCTAATATTCCCTAAAAAGTAAATGCAAAAAATTATAAATCAAACATTATCTCGATCATTCAATATTGCTGTGATTAGTTTAATTTATTTATATTAATGTCCCATTTTAAAGCAACAGAAGGTCAAAATTTGAGGAGGGCTATTTTGGGGCTGAACTAGCAATTTGGAATTGTATTCAGATGGCGAAGGTGACATCTAAGCTGGCAATCCTTATATAAACTTCCCCAACAAATCAGTGTGAGGACGTTTGACTGAATAATTTAAGGTGCACCGGAGCTCCTAACATGCAAGTTCATCGGTCGAATCGGGTATTGAACCTAAAACCGTAAATTTTTGAAGACCTGACCTTACCATCAGGCCACCACGGACAAAATATTATTAAGTTTAAGAAAAAGTGATGCAATTGTCTTTAAAGATAGCATTTTCATGCACAATTGTAGTTAGATAATTTGGGTCTTGAGTAATAGTAACCTCGAAATATTGCTTATATAATATGGCAATTATATTTGGAAAACTTACAGCATTTGAATTTTTTCTATAAAATCTTCCGAAAATAACAATGTATATCCAAACAATGCAAATTGAAATATTTAAGATAAGACTAATTGAAATAAGTAAGACTCCATAACTCATTGTAATTTTGGATAATTAATAAGATCGAATAATTTGCTATTGAAACCTGCACCAACATAATATTTTTGCGAAAATGGAATTTGATTTTTGTTAGTTACGTTGGAGTTTTATAGCTGTATTCACATTTTAGTCATGTATTTTTTTTATTAAAAACATACCAATCCCCTAGAGTTTGTAAACTAATATATGTTTTCAAAAAGATAGATTTCAGATCTGAATAAGGAAGACTAATAAGAACTTTCAAAATTTCACCTCTTTCCCCAAGCATCAAAAAAGGTATAGTTAAAATAAGTTTATATATATAAAAAACAAGCATTCATTCTTATTATTACCCAATTATTTACAAATGAGCTTCAACATTCACACACACACACATACAGACACACTCAGAGAGAGAAGAGAGAGAGAGAGATGTCTAAATTGAAATCCCAATTTAAAGACTTTTTCTGAAACTGTGTCAACTGTGGTGCTTATTTACTAACTTCATGTGTTTCGCCATATAAGAAATTAATTTTACTCATATGTTCACTCATACTATTCACACATCCATATACTTAAAAGCACTCCAAAAAAATTATAAAAAAGGTAAAAGTAGACCATAAAGAGATTAAAAAAATCAACATTAGTGATGAAGTTAAAATGTTTTTCTTCTCAATAAGTATCTAATGGTGCTGTTGCGTGTTAAAAAAGCTTGTTTATCACATTGATTTTTGTTTTAGGAACGGTAACGTTTATTTCTATCTGCTAAGAATTCAGTGAACCACGTGATCTTCCTGGGTGGAACTAGCCGTCAATCATGTAAATATCACTTGGTCTCACTGTTGATCTTTGTTTTTTTCCCAGTAAAAGCAAACTTGACCCTCGTACGGAGCGACTGTGATCTTGGCTCTCACTCCCTAGAAATTTTATGCACTTTTAGGCTTTTTTTACTATGGCATAATCATGTGCCTTTTGTTGTTGACGTTAACCATTAAACCACATAAAAGACAATTTGTGTCTTCATTTTTCTTGAGGACAGTGATATTGTGTCCAAAAAATGATAATGGAAAAAAAAACCACCCCTTAACATTAATACATATTGAAAAACAGATAATTATATTAAGAATATTTATAGGTGATGCAGTTATAGAGTTTAATAGTGCCAAATTTCTCATGTTTCTTGAAATAGTTACCTATCCTCATAACCCTTTTTTTCCCGAATTATTTTTCTATAAATTTTTCAAGTATGTTTTTGAAACATTAGTTAAGTGTTGATACAAAAAAAATCTTAATTAATTAAATTAATTATAAAATAAATTTTAATGTTATTTTATAGTTGATATCTACATCTTTTTATTGGAAATACATTCTTTGTGTTCTTCCAAATATCGTTAGAACAAATAGCCATATTGTGAAAATAGCTAAATTTAAAAGGTACTCTGAAAGTACTAAAGACAAATAAAGGATTAAACAGAGAAGGTCTTTTTGAGGAAATAAAGAATTCTCACGTTAAAGACATCAATTTGCAATTAAAGTCATCCAACAGAATGATTTAAAATTAAAATTACAGTACCAAGAAGGTTTTTTTGAATAAAAATTCTTATATAAAAAAAAATGTTTGTTAATGACCTATAGTGCTAAAAAATAAATCAAATGAAATTTCAAGTGAATCAATAGACTTCAGATGGTAAACACTCATGAACAATTTACATAAAATCCGTTTAAAATTCGTAAACAATTTACATAAATTTTATGCATTCGTTACATAAAATTACAATTTGACGAAAAACAAAAGTTGAAATTTTCAGATTGATCATTTTTTTATAATTTCGTTATAATTATGGAGATTTTCTTTTTTTTTCTTCTTATAATTATTCAGATTTTCGAAACTCATAAATCACCAATATAAATAGCTGAGATTTAATTTACACATGAGATTAAAACAACAATAACTATAAATCTAAAAACTGTATCTTTTGACATAGATGGGACATCGGAATGAAAATCTTACAAGCTGATGTTTATAAAGATTTTAAAGACTAAAATGAAGTTTTATGAATTTCCATAGAGTAAGAAATAATTTTACTTATTAAGGTATAAAAGAACATCGATAAATTAAACCAGAAAATATAAACAGTTTATGGTCAGGTATTTATTCTTGAGGTAAAATTCGGACAATGTTAAGTCAAGACAGCTTAAAAATTTCAATTAACGAAATTTCATTGTTGCCGTGTTATCCTTTAATCATTAGATGTATCAACTTTCAAATATACAGCGGTTCAAATATATGTACCGTTTGAAAAATCGAGAAAAAAGACATTTTTAAATAATTCATGTGGTATATTAAGGGGTTGGTGATCAGAAATATGTAAGGAAGCATTAAAAAAATCAAGTATTGAAAAATGCTTTTACTTCGTTGTTCCAATAGAATATAAGAATTATTAGTCTTATAATAACAAATAAACTTTGAAAGGATGATTTTAGTGAAGAATATTTATAAATCCTTCAAAAGCCATAACTGGAAAATTGATGAAAATCAGAAGCAAAATATGAAATCTGCAACGATATTCCTTATAATCCGAAATAGAATTAATTACAATGCATTCATGACAGATATTTTCAAAGGAAACACAGATAGATATGAAATTGATTAAGATTTGGCCAATTTACTTACCCACTAATAATCTTTCTTGGTAGCAAGGCAAAAGGGTAGTTAAGTTAAATGATTGTAAAAAGGTTTCTCCTTAGAAAGTATACTCTGATTGCTGATGTGAGAAAACTGATTGTCTCACATATTTGAGCTAAAAAAAGCCGAAATGCTTCAGAAATATTTGAAATGAATTCAGTGACACCAAGAGATTTCATATTAACACAAGATACAGTGCCAAAAGTTACCAAATTTATCCTTGTAAATGGAAATTGCAAGATTAAAAATAACTTCTATAGTTTTCTTAATGTTCCACTAAAAGGCAAAATTTAGTGAAAGAAAGCCGAATTTTAAAAGTAAAGCCAATATTTTGATTTATCATTGATGAAATAGCATCGTCATATTTTAAAAATCAGATCTTAAATTGTTTTAAAATGAGAGCAGAAATTATTTTGAACTTGATACTGAAAATAATCAAATGTTAATTTAAATGCAAAATAGTTAAGACCCCTAAAATCATACTTCTTGAAATTTAAAAACTCACATAAATGATTTTTCAAATTTCTATTAATAATTTTTACATAAAAAAGTTGAATGTGAGATTTTTTTCTTATTTAATGCAGCACGCAGTTATATTTTTAGAATATGTTTTTGAAATATTCAGAAACGTTTAATTTCCATTTGATTTTATTGTTCACATTCCAATAATTTTTCATTCCCTTTTTCTCCATTAATAAACACATTCCATTAAATTTATTACTCATGGGATTTGCAAATTAATTTTATTATTCTTTCTTTAACTTCTTAAATTTCTATGAATATTTTGAATGATTTCTTAAACTTTTAGGAGTATTTTTTTACACAAACATGTTGAATGAGAGATTTTTTATTTCATACCGTAAACAGAATGTTTTATTCCCAGAAGGAATTTTCG
Source organism: Argiope trifasciata (assembly GCA_026543055.1). NCBI lineage: Eukaryota > Metazoa > Arthropoda > Arachnida > Araneae > Araneidae > Argiope > Argiope trifasciata. Next base: position 7,792 of record JAPMOQ010060080.1, read on the forward strand.
AAATATTCTGCAATTATTCATTGTCATTTAGTTTCATTAAATTTAATCTTAGAGTAAGTAGAAATAATTATAATATTCTTGGGCAAAAATAAACCACGAGGTGAAAAGGGACAGCAGCAAAGTTATAAAAACAGGTAAAATTATTCTGTAAAAATTTTGTGGAAACGGATATTTCCAACAGAAAAATCTGTTTTTAACATAGAAATGTTTTGGAAAAGAATTTACCATGGAAAAAATATTTACCATAAAATATAATTGCGACTTCTTTGAAAAAGATTCCTTTGCATTTTCTTGGTATTATTATTAGAGCAGACGCAATTGAAATCAATAACATATCTAACAGGAGAAATATGTTCTGTAAGTAAAATTAGAATTCTTATGCCTTCTTGGGCAATTTGTAAAAAACAGGAAAGGGAGAAAATCACAAATTGGGAAGATAACACAATAAAATGTTAAACAAAAATGCAATGAATAAATTTCAAAAGCCTTTTTAATTATTTATTTTTTGTATCTTAAAATAAGTAAATAACACAAATTTGTTTACATGAAAATCTTGAAGGTGACAAAAAACATTAATCATTCAAAAAATAGCAAAGATATTCGTTTCGAATTCATACTAACCCTTTAAACTACAAGTAAGGGCATAACCCTCAGTACATGAGGGCGACAAATGTAAATATCAAGGGTATAACACATAGTACGATGATAGGGCCGGATCTATCAACAAATGCTATTGATTTATGTTATATTTTAGAGACTGATAATAATTCTTTTGTATATCTACCAAAAATAACCCTTTACTGCAAGGCTGTAAGTAGATATCAAATATCCCATAAAATTAAACATGTTTTGTCTCATTAAACAGTTAAGTCATGTGCGTACAACTTGGGACCGATTTGTGGAACCGTGGAATGGTTAGAATTTAGCGACATTGTTTATGTTTTCACGATCAGATAACTCGGATGAAGCCTCTGTTGCTAATCTAATTAAACATTTGCTGCACATTACCAGAAGCATATATGATACTGACATATCTAGAGGACATCAAGTTCATTCATCAGGTTTCCGATACTGGGATCTGATATCGAATAAGTGAAACTATATCCCTCATGTTGACTATCACACCGCACAGCAGCCTATTTATTAGTTTTTGAAAAATATGCAGGCTCCAGTTTTAATTTTGTAACAAAAATTTCTATTTAAATGAGATAAAACATGATTTTAAATAATACTGTTTAAAGGAATATTAGTTACTGAATGGCAGAATGAAAGGAATTTTCTGATTTAAATTTTAAGGAATGAAATAATTTTAAAAAGAGGAGAACAAAATACAATAATTATTTTCATTAAAATAATTGCAAAACTTTAAAATTTGCTTCGAAATGATGCAAAATATTTTTCTTTAATCACATAAATATTAGATTATACCTACAAAGTTATCAAGTTTTTGAGAAAGATAATTTAAGTATAAAAGCTGTTTTACTTATAAATTTTGCACTTCAAATAAGCTTTATTACAATTTTAAAAGTCATCAAGTATTTATATTTGTAGTAATTTATTTATATACAAAAATATAAACAATAAGAATACGAAAAAATGTTCTTTTCATTATCAACACAACACTGTTACTCTTCCGCTACATAAATAGAAATAGAGTGCTAACATGGGAATTATAATGCGAGATTCAACATTAACATTAATATAAATTCATAGAAATTGTACTTATTAAATTTCAAGTCTGAAATTAATGTTCTTAAAATAATTCTTTGTATGACGAAGGCTAATTTGCATCTCATTATAAGGTTTCATGAAATGAATATATTTCCGAAAATGAATCCCAAACTGCTGGTGCATTCATTTCACAGTTTTGTTAGAAAATAATCATTTCAACATGTTAGAAGACTTGAATATAGATATGATTTCACGCATTTCTAATTTAAATTTTATTATAATTTAGACAGCAAAGAATAAAACCTCTGATATTCGATTGCATTGAAGTTTAAAGATGGGAAATTATGTTTCAGTTGTTATTATCCAGTCTGATGGATATTTTATAATGGAAGAGTACTTCCATACGGAATATACTTGTTATAATGATTTGAGAATGAGAAAAATTATTCAGAATAAATCTAGAATTTTGTACAAAAGTAAATAAATCTTAAGAATAATTATTATAGTTGATATATAGAAATGCATAAAAGAAATACATAAAAGCAAACAACTCTTTTTTTGGTTGCTGTGTAGTAGAATGCAGTCTTTAGCATTTAAATTACATTTCATTGCAATCATAATAGCAAAAGTGTAGTAGAAATATCAAAGTCAAATGACTAAATTTTAGCATAAACCATGTTTAATTATAAGTAGTCAAATTAAAGATTATAAACGAATATTTATCATCCAATTTTCCAATTGAGATGTTATGCATTTGCTGAAAGTTTCAATATATGTGAAAATCTTTTTATTTAATACGTATTTTTCTTTTTTTGCTCTCTCTCTCTCTTACACACACACACACTCTATGCTTAATTATCCTTATTTTTATTCTACAGTTATTGATATATTTTTTTATTAAAAATAATAATGAATATAAAGCTTATACATGACGTGCTATAATTCAAATAATTCAATAAAAATAGAAACTATTAAAGCAAGGAAGTTGTTATACATTATTTGTTTTAATATCTGGCAGATAATTCATATTCCTTTCAATATAAATTCATATAATATTTACCAAAAAGGAATTATTTAAGTGTACTTAACTCTCCCCATTTGGGATTAAATAGAGGTATTCCATGAAAGCCATTTGACAAATTAGTCTTGAATATTTTTGTTTAATATTTCTTTTTAAAATAATCAAAAAATGGCAAACATTGACTTAACAGCGCCAGACAGACATAACATGCTTTATAATATGGAAAAAATTAGTTTATTTTAAGTAAAAAATTTATTTACTTTAATTATTATATAATTTATTTTCTAGTACTTCTTTTAAAGGGTTAAGAAAGAGAAAACACAATACTGGGTAATTTGGTAGCTTAAATAAAGATTAAACTACAGTTTGTTTATAAAGAACAATAAAGAAATAATTTGAAACAATAGTAAAGAATTACTCAAGTTTGAATTTATTTGAACTTAGTTTGGATACTGAAGAAAAGAATTAATTACAAGATTAATTAGGTAAAAGTGGTTTAGTGTCCCCTTTGCTGCGCCAAGGATACCGAGCTGCCAATAAAGATAGTGGACAAAATAAACTTCTGTGAAAGAGTTATGGTTAGGCCTAATGCATTAAATTTAGGATCTTTGATGTTAAGTATTGTAATTTTTGTTTTAATCTGTATCTGAGATTAAATTTTTTTTTCAACATTTGGGATCACTATATCTGCTTATCTTAACAATTTTGAAGAAGTTTTTCAAACCGGTTGCTCCAGTCTATTGTGTAAAGAGCAAAAATTTAAAGTAAGTGATACCTTTCGGCATCTGAAGAAGGCTCCTGGCAAAATTTTTTAACTTATAAAGACAACGACATCCTATCGCTTCGCTAGTGATGGGAGCGGGGACCTAGTAGCTTCTCTAGCACATTGAACTAAGGACTGTGTGAATAACAGGAATAGTACACACAAACATCTTTTTCTAACTCCATTAATTCTTAAAAAAGTATATATTCCCTTTATTCAAACTGCAGATTCAAAATACTTATTGCTACCCCAATTTCCGAAACATCCAATTTTTTAAAGCTCATATTGATGATTAAAAATTGCAAAAGAATGCATATTTTCTGTTCGTATTCGCATTAAAAAAATTCGTACGAAAAATCGCATTTCGCAAATTGCGATTTCAGACGAATTTCAAAACGCGTGAGAACAATTGAAAATAAATATTTCGTATTCACTTTAAAAAAATAGAATTGTATTTATTATTAATTATAAAAAAAACTTTCAATTATAATAAGGAACAAAATTAAAATCCATAATCTTTATTTTTTATTAATTTTAATTTTACATTTTTCATAAAATAGTTGTAGTTCATGTACAACTCAACTATTGTAAAAAGTGGTAAACAAAACAGAATCAGGGTTGCTAGAAGAGCGCTCCGTTGGGTTGCCATATTGGCGAGAGACTCGGGGTTAACACTATGCTTCTCTTCACCTCTTATTTTGCAGAAAATAAATTAAATAAAAAAGTTTGTTTATTATTTGAATGCAAAACGGTTTAGAAAATTTAGATAGGAATTATTAAACAATTTAGATATGAATTATTTGCACTTTTTGTAGAAGAATTATTTGATTGTTCGATTATAGAATGAAACAAAAATTTTCATGTATATCTGATGTAATTTAAAATATATAAATGCAAATTTACACAATTCATTTTTGCACTGCTAAAAACAGTCAATTATTTAAAAAGGGATCAAGATTTCATTTTTTAATATGATCTGTTTTGAAAAGAATATTATATTAACTAAATATTAATAAATACGTTTTTTGATGATATGATTCTCCAAATTAATGTATCCGTTATATAATCGATTATTTCTAATTTCTTGATGAATGAAAATAATAAGTATTTTAGTAAGATTTAACTTACCCCAGACTTTGATATAGCATTACCCTCAATTCCTAGGCAATGTATTTCTTAAGCTCTGATTCAGAACATAATCTTATTAGATGAGATATTTCTGAGATGTAGAATTATCTGTGTCTCATTACAAGTTGTAGTAAAATGGAAACACGGCCAAAGTCACCGATGACTTTTTTTCTTAACAGCAAACAAAGATGTCCACTTTTTTGATTCATTGTGAATACATTTTTGAACCCAGAAATTTTTCAGTTAAACAAAACTTAACAATTCCATTTGAAATAAAAAGAATTCCTTTATCCATTATATAGAAAATATTTTATTCGATAATCATAAATAATTTAGGATATTTTTTATGACAGTTAAATTTAAGTGTGTTTTTTCATACTAAAGGTGGGTTCACTCAAGACTAACTATTGCGCGCAATAGATCACGCCTACTTTCAGAAAATAC
>JAPMOQ010060086.1:0-38420 GCA_026543055.1 Argiope trifasciata
AAAAAAAACTCATTCGTTTATTGTGATGGTATTTTAAAACAAAGAACTTTTAATCCGCACAAATCTATTATCTCAAAAGAGATGAAAGTCCAGAGGTTAATGGAAAATTAACGAAGATGTTGCAGATGGTGAAACAACAGGTGGTGCACAGCCAAAAAACATAGAGCGAGAAAGTGGTAAATTTGTGGGGCGATAAATCAGAATACGTGAGCAGAATCAACAACGTATCTTGAATGGCTTTAGAAAGAACCAAGAAAACAGATAAATATCAACAAGTAGCAAATCTATTTATTTCAAATTAATTTGATTCTTTTAGAAGTTTAATGAATCTCATTATATATTTATTCCGAGCGATGTTTTATAGATACAGTTGTCAACAAACATTATATAATGGCTAAACTATACAATATCAAATTAAGTTTCTATTAAATCTATTATTATTGTCAATTCTGTAAGCATTCAATTTCTTTTTTTTCTTCCTTTGAATTATTAATTTCATCAAGAGGATGACATCATGGTGCTATTTAATCATAATAAATTCTTTTAGTTATAAAACTGAGACAAACACTTTTCTTTTACTTTTACAATACTTTCTACATATATGAAATCGACAAAAATTTCGAACTTGAGATTGATGAATCTTCGTGTTTAGACCTCCCCGAGTTCCAAAAACACATCTTTTGGGAATTGTACGTCTGTCTGTCTGTGACAAAGCTAATTCAAAAATACATTTGGCTAGATAACTGAAATTTGATACTTGGTCTTTTCGCCAGACTTTCAGATTTCGATCAAATTTTGTACAGAAGATGTCCATTTTCCGGCATTTCGAATGTAAGTTAACACATGCTGTTATGTTAACAGAAAGTTAACATAACGAACAGAGCTGAATACATGAAATTTAACACTGATATTTATGAAAATGAAAAATAACACTGATACTGAAGTCTACAGTGTACGCACCTGTCCAATTTTGTCAAACCCAAAAAGGGTTGAACTTCTTTACTTTCAAAAACATATAAACGCAATAATTCAAAAACGCATTGATTTAAATATATCTGATTTGGTATGGGATTTTGTGGCTACAAATGCAGTTTTATATCTTGGTTTCAATATATTGAGAAAAACATGCTTAAAGCACAATTTGATTTTCGGATTAATTAAATGCATGACAGGGATTAATAGCCAAAGAAATCACCAAAGCGATAAAGTAAAATACATAGTAAAAATGCTAAATTTTTACGATATTTTACCATACATTAAAATATACAGTAAAAAGGCTAAATTCTTGTCAAAAATCAATACACCGTAATTATTGTATCTCATGTAAGGAATTTTCTGGCACGACAAATTTATTCTATTGTATAAGAGAAAGTTTGGGGGAAAACCACTCCACTGTTCTTAACTACGATTTTTTAGTTTATTTTAAGTGCATTAGATATGCTAGAAACAAAAAATGATGTTAAAATTGTAAATAGCCTTTTGCTTGTAAGATATGATAGACTAACTCATTAAATTAACTTCGTGATATAAGAGTTAAATCAAAATACATTTTTCTTAACACGTTGACTTTCACGTGATTTGTTTGTGATTGAAAATGGCATCTAATTAATTCATACTATCTAATAAGATAATCTCTTCTCTAGTAGTTGTAGTCTTAAAAGTTGGTAAAGAAGTTTTCACCTAATTAAAATGAAGATCCTTATCTCAGGCGTAAATCATAGTAGTAAATGTGTTAACAAGTTATGCTGCACATTTTAATTAATTAAAAGCATAGTGGCACACTCTTAAAGTTTAGATTAGCTTAATTTAAAATGGGAAAAATGAAATATAAATGAAAAATTATTGCGTTCCACCCAAAAAGTTCCTTTTGCTTAAAGTTCTTATGTGAATTTGGTTCATGCAATCTCTTTGCATATCCACTTGTAATCTGCTTTTATGTGAGTATTCCATCTATCCTGGTATCGGATCGATATTATCTTTATGATCTGGTTAGATAATTCACTTTCTAATCGCTAGTCTTTTCAGAAAAATAGAATGAATCTCTGCAGTGTTAGATTTATACATTTTTGCACATTATGTGGTCCTTTCTTTAAATAAAATAAAATAGTTTAATTCCAAATTTCTTCAACAGTTTGAACTTAATCAACTATTTTATAGAATTAATACAAACAGATTTAATCAAACATTTGCTATTTATTTATTTATTATCCACCTTCCTAGATACCAACCCTGCTCAACTGACCCGTTTGGGCTGCAGAGAAGAGGGGACAAAAATACTTTTCTGGAAAATTTATTCATCAATGCTATAGGATTTGCTGGGAAACTTAAAAAATATTAAATTTTTTTAATTGATTGACTTTGTGAAAATGAACTTTTTATTTATTAGTTACGATTGATAACAGCGTGACACCTATATTTATTCAAAATGTTACCGAAGGAAAGTACGTATCATAGAACTATAAAACCTGAGAGTACGTAATAAATATTTTCAGAATCTAATCAATTATATTTTGTAAAGTGCTTATATATTCCTGATATTTTATAATAATTAGAATTTGTACTTTTTACAAATTTAGTTAGTAATTGGAAAAATAAAGTTTTTAATCTCTTGCCTGTCACCCTAGGAAGTTTCTTTGTCTGAAAAGTTATCGATAGCAAGGACAACTGAAATTCACGCTTTTTGCTCGTTATCTTTCTTGATATTCATGATATGAGAATTGTTTATGATTTGTCTGATTCGAGGACAACCGAAAATATCAGTTTCAGGCTTTTTTATGTCTATTTTCAGGCTTTTTTGTATAGTATCATGATTATCCTGGATGTCATGACTAATACTTTCCATTAACAGTTTCTTTAATCTTAAGTTTATATGAAATTGATGCAAGGTAACTCCTTTTGTTCTGATTAAAGGCTAGCGAATCTTATTTCTTGCTCCAACATTTATATTCTCTTTTGCAGGTAATACTTTTCTTATCTTCTTATTTTAGGCACTTTTTTTGGTTTTATGTGTACAAAATATCCTGATTATCCTGATAGAGCCTTCATAAACAGTTTCTCTAACCTTATTTTCAAGCAAGAAGATTACTTTTGCTCTGATTGAAGTTGACTAAATTTTTTTTGTTCTAATAACTATGTTCCCTTTTGCAGATAATTCTTTTCTCATCCTTTATGGTATAACATTTTAGCTCCTTTATAATATAGGCATAATAAATAAGAGTATTTCACTGCCCTTCCCACCCATATTCAACAAAAAAATGTTTAAATGTTCATAAATTACCAATTGATGTTCATGAAATAATATTTTCCGTGAGCAAATTTAAGGCATATTTCATTCACCACATTATTCCTTGAGTAAAAACAAGTACTAATATTTTATTTTTATATCTTACAGGTTAATTCAAGTACTCGAAACATAATTTCTGAAATGTTTTTAAATATTTCATGATTTAACTACAATGAATTTTTAAAAAAGAAAGTTGATGGTCAGTACTGCTTTAATGACACTGACACAAAAAATATAGTCAAAAATCTGTTTTAAAATTTTCTGACAAACAAACCAGACTGTTGCCTTTATGCAATAGTAATTAATATCTAAATTTTCAACGCTATTGAAATAAAATATTTCAAAATTAATACAGGATAATTCTGAAAACGTAATTTTCAATAACATATCAAGATTTATTAACAACTAGCTTTTACCCGCGACTTCGTATGCGTGGAAATTTTGATGTGTATGTAATAAGATAGTTTTATCAATTCCGTTTATGGCGTTTCATCTGATCTAAATGAAGTTTGTCATTCCGTTTCTTTAATTTTTCTAAATTCTGCTTGAGGTTACTCTCATAGCCCGAGCTTGATTACTCCTTTTCGAAAGATTAGATTTGCGTTTTCCAGGCATTTCGAAAAAATATCAAATTATAACAAATCAAATAGATTAAAAGTATCTTAAAGACAATGCACTTAAATCTATAAGCATATGCGTAAAATATATAGCATAAAAATACAACTTAATCAATTTTAAAGGACACGACTAACCTAAAAACAATTTATTTATGGTATGCACCTGAAGTAAAGCAAAACAGCTAATCGAGTCAGTATTTCTTTAAAATCAAGTCAAATTGATTTTATTTATTGATCGAGATCGAGATTGCTACAACAATATAATACACATAATTTTTTAACTTTTAATTTAAATGAAAACACAGTTACTCAATCACGCCAGAATGGCTGAACGGCATTGGACTTCCAATGCCAGTTGACGTTATTCATATACATAACTTTCCTACATCAGTTGGGGTAACGCAATGCGCAGAAATTTATTTCCTTTATTCGAATTTATTTTAATTTAAAAGTACTTCAGAATGAATCCGAAAGATGGATTAATTAACAACATTTGATTTTTAACACATCAAACGCTAAGAAAATAAACAGAATAGTTTGAAATAATAGGTCAAAATTCTGCTAAGCCTAACCTGATTACTGTTGGGAAAACAACTGGAGCCCTACTCGTCTTTGGCGGGATTTGGCCTCAGCTTTTTGGCACGAAAATTACCTTTTAATTAATAAAAAATGAACCACTCAATGAAACGGAATAAAAAGTAACCCGTGTTCTATTCCTGACTATAGTCTATCTTTGTGCCAAATTTCATCCAATGCCGTTCAGCCGTTGTGGCGTGATTGAGTAACAAACATCCATTCATCCAAACATTCACATTTATATATTAGTATAGATCGCTATATTTTCCATTCCCGAATATTCAAGAGATTTTTTAAGCAAAAGAAAGATTTAATGCTTTTTGGAAGTGTTTCATTAGTTTTAGATCATTACTTCTGGGAAATAGTACAACAATTAAGTTATAAAATTGGAATAAATTAATTGATAAGGATATTTCAAATTGACATGCTAATGTTCTGGAACTGCTGTTTCAAGGCGTTTAACCATTTTCATGCTAAAACTTTATCAGTGTAAATCAACAAACAATTTCAATGTTACAATAAAATTTAAATATTCAATATAAAATTTAAATTGCAATATATATTTATGAAAAACATTTAAATATTACATTATTTATTAGATTTATATATTCATAATATCATTAAATATTTCATTGCGCAATTTTTCCCATCATTAAAAGCTAAAACAAAATATTATACTTCTAATGTCTATGTAAAAGAAAGTAGTTTATGCAATAAATCAGAAAATATTGCGTTCAAGAACTATTACAAAAAATACATAATTTTAAATAAAGTACTACTCAGACATTTATTAAATGCATTATAATCTTGTGCAATTTGATTCTATCAGAAAATCCTGCATAGTATAAACAGAGCAGATGTAAGGTTATTAAAAACTATTAAAGCTAAAAAAATAATTTTGCTGAAGAAATTATGAATATCAAATTATACATTAAAAAGAATTCCTTAATATTTTAATTATCCTACGTCTACGCAGTGAAACGTTGTCAAGGTTTGGTAACATTTTTGAAGGATTAAATTAAAAATTTTATATAAATTCCCGAGATAATTCAACATGTACAAATATACATGAAAAAATGGTAACATAATACTCATGCTGTGTGACCGATAATTAAAATGCCGAATTTAAATACAGAAAGTATTCCCAAAGAACCAGTTGGTCACCGAAGGCGGCTTGATCATGATAGTAAAATTATTGTGTATCTAACTAAATGCGAGTTTAGAAAGTAGCGAACAAAGAAATTACAAGAATTACTAATGCCTGTTTTAATAAGGAACTACAATTCTCTGTGCAAAAGCGTTTTCGCTTTTAATGAACACATCTTCAAAGGCGAGGCATGGGAAAAAAATTGTTTCATCATTTGCCACTGCCGGATAGAAGGATTTTACAACAAAGCGATCCTTATCCCCAAAAAATCTCTACCTTGAAGGGAAAGCAAGATCAGAGGTTAATGGAAAATTAACGGAAACAGCGAAGACAGCAAAGGAACAACAGATGATGAAAAGCGAAATAACTGCTGGGAAATATCATTAGTGGATCTTTGTTTGTGGAATGGCCTCTTTCAACATTACTTCCTCCACAAATATAAAAGAATTCAGCAAAAATTAGTCATAATTACATGTCCGAATTTGCATCATTTTTAATTCCATTAGGAATAGTCTTGTTTCTTCCCCAAAAAAGGGTCGAAAGATTGTTTTGGAAATTCATTTTACATGTTAATGAAGAAGTATTTTCCTCTTGAATTCAAATGGAAAAAAGGGAATAATGAAATTTCAAGCAAAATGGATTTCTTTGATCCAGGTTCTTTAATTATTTTCCGTCATTAATTCATGCACAATTATAATCATGCAGAAACTTCAAGGATGCAAGATGCTGTGGATTCTAATTTTCAGGCAGAATGGTTTTAATAGTTTTGGATGACTACTGAATGCTTTTTTTACATTTAAAAAAAAAGAAAATTGGTTTGTTGTGAGAAAATAAAGGAAGGTTTGAAATATTTCGTTGTGGATAACATGGTGCTGAATACAAATCTTTCATTTCTAAATTAGTACAATGATATTCAAAACAAATACACTGATTATAAAAGAGTATAACTTACTCAACAAAAATGATGGAAAAAGACTGAATATAATTCATGATGTAATTTTAAATTTTGCTTGCATATTTAAATGTTATCTAACTTTTCACGGTCGTACAGATAATTGTATAGAAGTCTATTTCCTGCGTGGATAAACTCTTGAAGCGTGTTATCGGTTATTCATGGGCATCCAAGTGTTTATCGACTGCGCATCAGTGACTGACATAAGAATGTGTCTTCCAGTCTCCAAATAACTTTCGAAATCTGCGGCAATTATATTATATTTTTTCGCATATAAAGCATAGAAACATAAAAAAATATTGTTAGCCTTGAGTTGACGGATGAAATTTTGTATATAGCCTTCACGTCAAATTTGTGAGTTTCTGCTAAATTTTGAACAAAATTCCATTCAGAAGAAGTTTGTTTGTCCGTCAGATAACAAATTAGCATAATATTTACAAAATAAAAGAGTAACATGGATAAAATTTTGTACACAGATATATGGTCTAAAGCAGGGATGGGGAAACTACGGCCCGCGGGCCAACTCCGGCCCTCCGGAAGGTTCTATCCGGCCCGAGGATAGAATTTTAATTTGCCGGACAGAGGCAAATTAAAATATTCATATACTATATATCCATTTCCTTTTCTACTTTGTTTAAATATATTTTTGCTTCCTTTTTTTCAAAGAACTGTTATACATCAAGATGCTCTGTGTAAATCTGCATTGAATATGAAACCCGTGCTTGATACAGTCATGAAGCTTGTAAATACTGTTCGATCTCGTGGGCTTACTCACAGGCAATTTCGAGATTTTCTTCAGTCAGTGCAATCTGAATACTCTGATGTACTGTATTACTCGAAAGTAAGGTGGCTTAGTGCAGGATGTGTTTTCGAGTGAGTTTGGCAGCTGAAAGACGACATTGCGACACAGTGTTCTGCGGAGTGCGAAATGTTAGAAGATACAAAATGGCTTTCAGACTTTGCATTTTTCACAGATCTTCTTTGTCATATGAACAACTTGAATGTCAAGATGCAAGGGAAAAATCAATTTATCGACGATATTTGGTCACATCTCAAAGCTTTTAAACTAAAACTTAATATGTTTGCTGAGCAGCTAGGTAAGAACGACTTATCTCATTTCCCGAGGTTAAATTCAATACTCTCAGCAAATGAAATGAAGAGAACCTTAAGAATTATAAAGATAGCTTGAAAAAACTGCATTTTGAGTTCGATCGCAGATTTCAAGATTTCAGTGCCATTCAAGCAGAATTGGATATTTTTACCATGCCATTCAACGCAAATTGTGAAGCAGTGAGGTCAGATTTGCAGTTTGAATTAATTGAGTTGCAATTTAACAATCATCTCAAGCAATTGTTTCTAAATAAGCCAAAGTTAGAGTTTTACAAATCATTATTGAAAGTAAGTTTCCCAAATTTAATATCTCATGCCCAGAAAACCAGTGCTATGTTTGCTTCATCTTATACATGTGAACAAGTGTTTTCAACTATGAACCTTAGAAAGAATTATTTCAGAAGTAGACTGACAGATGAGCATTTAGCCTCGTTCCTTAGAATCAGTACATCTCACTTCGAACCTCAATATAAGGAACTTTTAAAAATGAAATCGCAATTTCATTCATCTCATTAATATATTAAATTGTAATACTTGTATATTGTTTTTAAAATTTTAGAAAAATTCATCTTGGCCCGCCAAACTTTATTTTTTCGATTTTTGGCCCGCGATCGAAAGAGTTTGCCCATCCCTGGTCTAAAGAGTAAATTCATACCGAATTTTGAACGAAATCCAACTAGGTGTTGACAGCTTATCGGTCTGTATATTCACATGCATAGGAAATCAATAACCCAAAAATACAATTCGGATTAATGGAATAATATACATGACAGGATAACTACAAAAGGCTAAGGTACATGACACGATAAGATTAACATGATATCTACAAAATGAAAAGAGCAACATGGGTAAAATTTAGTTCACAGATACATGGTATAAAGAGTAAAAACATATCAAATTTTTAAACATACCCAATTAGGGGTCGATTGTTTATCTGTCTATATTTTCACATGCATGTGAAATCAATAACTCAAAAATACAACAACTTGGATAAATAAAAGAAGGTAAACAGTATAACATCTAAATCATATGTATTTATTAAATTTTAAATCTGTTCCCCGAAAAATTGGTCATATGCCAGTCTTTTCTTTCACATGAGTGCAATAACTGAAGAACGAAATGATGATGTAAAATGTAGACGACAACGGAAAGGGGAAGAAGTAGCTTCTGAGGGAAGAAACCCCTGAGCAGCTGAGAGCAGAAGTCTGACTTCTAACTCATATGAAGATGATATGCACATTCGCTGGCACAAGCTTATTACAGGGGGGGGGGGGTCCTCCACACACCTCATAGATAGAAGAAAGGGTGAAGAACAACCATGCCCGAACCAAGACTCGAACCCGGGACGCGCAGATTACGGAGAAGATGCGTTACCCCTAGACAATGACGCCGCCGTAAAAACGCAATGACTTAAATAAATGAAATTTGGTTTGAGATTACCCTACTACACTTATAATTATATATCAAATTTTGGTTTCAACAATTGGAAAAAAAGGTGTTCAAAAGTGCAAGCTACCCATCTCACACCTTATCTCACATACTAGCGATTAAATGCAAAAACATAAGCATACAAATACACTCCTTGGTAGCTACTGTTTGTCGATGGCAGACGATTAATAACTATAAGTACTCTTTTTTCTTGATTATTCGATTCTATTCCACTCCTATCTATCCGATTAGGGCAAGGTACCCATCCCACATCTTATCCCACATTCTACCGATTAATCGCTAAAACATAAGCATACAAATACGCGTCTTGGTAGCTACTGCTTCATAGCATACGATTATTAACAATAAATGTTATGTTTTCTTGACTATTCGATTATATAAAATCCTACTCCCGGGAAGTGCTTTGAAAAAAGGATGAGATGCTTCCAGTACGAGGGTTGGATATCGTCACCCTGGAGAGTACATAAATAGGTGTTGGGGGTCTGGCTTCTAATATGGATGATAGGACGTACTTTCTTTGGGAAGGGCTGTACTGTGGATGGTAATGGCCCTTAGGGTTCAACTACAGTTCATGCCAATATTGCTGTTGAGGCAATCCGGTTATTCTGTTTTCTTTATCAGTATGCTTTCGGAGAGTCAGTGATATGACTTATTATCCCATGAAGCATTCAACTGTGCGTAGCTCTAAAAGTAAAAATCCGAAAACTCTCGAAGCTTTTGCTAATTTGGCTAATGTTCCAACTTTTATGCGGAACTACTAACAACAGTTTTGTTATCAATTTAATTTGTGAGAATGTTTTGTGGACCATACCGGCTGGTTTCTTCTTCAATCGAAATGCTTTGAGTTTCTCTCCATTACCAACATTATTTATATGTAATTAAGGATTCAGTTTGAGTGATACAAGGTGGAACCTCCGATATAGAAGATAAAACGCAAGAAGTTATTTATAGACATACAAGCAGCAGTGCTAAATAGAATTTATAGTGGAAATGGAGTTTTGAAAATAACACGATAATTTTTATCTGATTTCAGATAGATTTTTATTTATGAAGATATACGCTTATAAAAATTTAAAAAGTTAAAACTGTTATAATGTTTGCTCCTACAAGTGTATCTTCTTACTATTAGTTCACATTCTCCCTATTATACTATATGTATATATAATGCTTACTTGCAATTTATTGTTAAAACCAGCCTATGTCAAGTAAACTAAACATTTAATTTTTCAATTCCTATTATTAGTACACACGCTCCCTATATTATGTATATATATATATAATATAGGGAGTTAATTAGTTTAAATGTTCAATACTTTTTTTTATTCATTCACTCGAGTTCAAATACATTTTTTAAAACTTGCAATGGACGACACTTGATGTCAATGCAATTTTTTCTTTCAAATATTAATTCATTAATTAAATTTAATCCATTTTTAATACTTTTAAATAGAGTTTTAGCAGTTTGCAAAGAATTGAAAATTGAAAACAACGGGCAGTAGCTCAATCGATAAAAGGCGAGGATTTCAGTCTTGATAATGTCATCTTCTGTCTTGAAGAATGTGAATTCAAATCTTGGGAATCAGGGCATAAATTGGGAAATAAATACCGTCAGTTGCGAAGCGTGTAGATAACTGGCAAAAAATTTCTTTTGCTACTTAATATTGTGATTCTGTCATATGTATATACATATTTATATTATTTGTAATTATTTAATAAAAAGTAACTAAAATAAAAAATTTCTTTCTTGACCTAAGTTGAAATTGACTTGGTTTTTAAAAATATATGCAGAGATTTAATCAGCGGCCATTGCTGTTAAATATTTAGTTCTGCTGTTAAATATTTTTCCAATTTGTTGCAATAGATGTCGCTACGGGTATTACTAGATATGGCTGAACCAAAGTCCAAAACGCGTGACGTAAGAATTCGAGAAAGAGCGAACTGCGCATTCGCTCGCCAGACGTGGACCAGAGAGGGTCGCATTCGCTCTCCAGACAGGGACCAGAGAGGGTTCTTTTCGTTTCCGATCATGTATCTTTAGAAAACGAAACGCCATGAAACTCTTAGCGGCATCTATAAGTAATTCCTTTTTACTTTTTTCTTTTCTCTATTGTAAATAGTCCTGTCGTAATTGTAAATGTCTTTTTCTTTACTGTAAATAAATTTCTTTCATGTTCAAAAGCTTCTTTTTTCTTCATTCAGTGACCCTAGACACTGAACTAAATGTGGTTGGATGGGCATTCTGTCCCACCCAATTCCTACATATATATTACTTACTATAATTGCAGTTGTCTCTTTATAATTCAGCACCTTCATTTATACAGTCATTCCAATAATTTAGCATTTCAGTGGGAATGAATAATTTCAACCCTTCATTTTACAAATTATTTTACCATCAATTTTTCAAATTTATTTTTGAGCCATTAGTTATGTTATGGTATAGAATAATTAAGATAATTTAATAATTAATATAATTAATGATTAAGATAATTTAATTAATTAAATTAACTATAAAAGGTTTTTGATATTCTTTTTAAAATTCTATCTATTGCTTTTTTATCGGAAAAACATTCTTCGTGTTCTTTCAGCAGGATTTAAACTATAAAGTACCGTCGTTAAGTAAAGGGTTGAAAGAAAAGCAAGTCATTGGAAGTCAACTAAAATGTAGCACTTTAAAATGGTTTGAAAATAAATTTTGTGTCACAATTATTTCAGAACGTTTTATAGTAAAAACTGCCAGAAAAGTGAAAATTTGATTTAATCTTAAATAATTAAAATAAAATTTAAAACATGAAAAACATGAAACCTACGACCACAGATTTCATGTTAGAATATTATTATTTTTATATCATTATTTGTCTTGATTAATTGAAGTCATTAACCAGTTTAAACCGGCTAGAAGCAATCACGAGACTTCTCTATCCCCCCCCTTCTCTCTCTCAATATATATTTAGTATTATTTTTTTTAAACTTTCATGTTTTCTAGCTGACAAACAAAGTTTTGGAGCTCGACTGATTTTGAGATGGGGGTGGGGGAGGAAACCATCGTTTTTTTAAATATCGACGCTTGCATATCTAATAGTCTCGCGATTATTTCAAACCGGTTTACACTGGTTAATAAGTTAAATTAACTAAGACACTTTGTAAGAATTCAGAGAATAAGTAATTTGGAACTCAAGTTGTAACTTTATTTGCCGATAAATTTAGAAAGGTGACAAAAATCTGTATTATTTCCTAATGACCCTAAAAGCGAAAAGGCTTCTAAAGCTAAGGCTTCAGAAACCTCAAACAAAAACAACATCATGCTCTCGCATGATAAAAAAAACGTAGTACTCAGAAATACACATTCTCACCCTATAAATATTTGTCACAAATTTTGCAACTCTAAACTAAGCAATCTGATCTGTAGATCATCTCTTGATTAGTGACTTTCACTTTGATTAGCGATATGCAGTTTCATTTTAATGCATTAAATTTTCTAAAATTCCTTTTTAAATGAACTTTTTAACCGGATCTATCGTTAAAATGTCAGTCTTTCTCTCTGATATCTACCGGATTGTTTAAAGAATACTATATACTAACTTTTATTGATCCACGCACATGAAGTTCTTCACTAATTGGAATTTCGTTCTGGCAAGTATTGATTGCAGAATACATGTTTTGATTATTGCTTGACAAGGCAGTTAGTGACAGTTGTAACTATCTTTTAATGACTTGACATGAAAAT
Source organism: Argiope trifasciata (assembly GCA_026543055.1). Lineage (NCBI taxonomy): Eukaryota > Metazoa > Arthropoda > Arachnida > Araneae > Araneidae > Argiope > Argiope trifasciata. The sequence goes on from JAPMOQ010060086.1 coordinate 12,859, forward strand.
AAGCAAATAAAAAATCATGACTTTGACATGACAGTAATTGAGCATTGCATGCAATAACCGAACATCCTTCTCTCAAAATAAACAGTTTCTTCCAAGATTAAATTGATACGGTACTCTCAAGGAATATCATATGAAATACAAACGGTTTCTCCTACCCTTTTTCTCGTGTGTACCCAATTTAAAATTAGTGAAATTCAAATTTGATATGTTTATTGACGGATAATAGTAAGATCACAAAACATTTAGAACAACATACACTAAAACAATGACTAGAAGTATATCTCAAAACCAGTTTCAAATTAATTAAAAAACATTAATATATAAGGAATTAGGTATTTTGTCTTTCGCTATATAGTTTTTTCATCCACATACGAGTAATAATGCTTATAGGCTGATTTACTTCATGTCAATAGTGATCAAAAATTGTTCGATAAGCTCTACAAATGGAATTTTGGATCTAGGGCTATCGATTTTGAAATGCAATTAATTTTTGAGTTGTAGGCACACACACAAAGAAATGTTTTTTAAAATAAATTTTTGAATTATATTGAATAAAAGTTAATTGATTTTAAAATTTTCAGTCAATAACTTCGGAACACATAAATGCATAATAATCCATTTTACATCATTTTAAAAAGCTTATAAGTAGCTTTTTAGTATAAGTCAATATATAAGTCAATTTTATTTTCACTCAATTTTTACTTTCTCATATGCGTAGTACACAGAAGTTATAGTAATGTTAAAAAAAAATTGAACTTGAAATTTTGTCGAATGTATACATTTTAGACCTCCTTGAGTTCGAAAAACACATTTTTTGAAAAGGTCCTCTCTGCCTGCGACAAAGATAGCTCATAATTGCTTAGAGCTAAACGGTTGGAAGTATACGAGTTTTACATCACATTTGCAGATTTCTATCAAATTTTAAATAAAATCCGTCCAAAGAAAATCCGCTGTTTGGCTGTTCTAATATAAGTTAACACGATAACTACAAACGAGAGCTGGAATAATAAAATTCGGTACACAGATTTAATATCTATAATGAGATACCTGTCAAAGTTTGAACCAAATACAACAATCAGTTGACTATCTGTCTGTATGATTAAAAAACGCAATAATTCAAAAAAGAATGCAATTTGTAATTATAAGTGCAACTTTCAGTCCAATTTTTGTTTTAATCGGTTGGGAAAAACACACGAGTTTTATTTTCGGGCATTATTAATACATACCAGGGGTTAATCGTCAAATAACTCGCCAAGGATATGATTGTTTCAGTAAAAACGCTAAATACCAAAACATCATCCAACTCTGGATCTGGACTCAAACATCCATCATCTCTGGAATTACAAATTTACAAGAAAGTTGCGAGAAGATTTTGGGAAGACCACTTGGGCTGGTTTCTTTAATTTAATCGAATTCTTATAAAATGTTCTAAGTAAATTTCGCAATATCGTATTGATTTTGCCAATGTATGGTTTATACACTTCTGTTGAATCATTATTTATTGCAATTTTTATGTGCTAGTTATCACGATTTTTTAACGAAGAATAAATTTTAAAAATGTAGCAAAGAAATGAAACCTCAAGAATTATCATTCTACGATGTATTAAACTAGAATTTCTTTTGAAAATTTTAAAATTTCTAATCTGACATACATCACAAAGTAATGTGGCATTAACTCTGAGAAAAAAAGAATTAACATGACTGATACAAAATTTTATGGGTATTTTATTTGCGTAACCTGATTGAGAACTGCATTTTTTTTTGTTAACCCGGAATGTGTCATAGGATCAGCAGTTCATTAGTAACATTATTGTTCCGAATGGGCAAGTTTTTAAACGCAAAATTAATTGTTGACTCACACTTTTGTTTACATCAGTTTTAAAATCCGTCATGGGAGCTGTGCGTTCTAGTTTCTGTGCATGTAGCATAGCTCTGAAAATTAATTAAATCATCTTTTCCTTCTTTTTTAAAAATCTTTTTCTTCTTTTTGAGCGTGAATACCTGTGCTGTGCTTTGTGTATCAGGAATGCTATGAGCCTGCGAGCGTGTTCGATATTTCATAGAATAGAGATAAGTTAGATATCGACACGTAACGCTCTGTAAAAGGAATGTACAGCTGCATAGAGTGTTCTATTTGCTAGCTCTGGGTGGTGCCAATTTAATGGAAAAGAATAACAGCGAAAAGGTTAATTTATTATAACGTTAAAAATTGATTAAAACGTGATCCACTGTAAATATGCGCGTCAGTTTTATTTTGAAAATTCATTCGTTCGTTTCTGCAAGAGGAAAAATTTTTAAGGAGATTTTAATCTTCATACTGAAACATTATATCAGGAAAATGTTTTAGGGTTAATTCATTTAGAATATATTTTTAATTATATGAAGGCAATAAAGAATAATACTCAAAACATGTATTTAATAATATAGAGGTACAGGAATAAAATATCAGTAATTAAAATAATGAAAAACATGGCTATGAAATGAAATATATTCTTAAAAATAAGTAATTTCAAAGCCTTTTACGTAAAGTATCTCTGACTTTCCTACCGACCTGAAGAAACATGATTAATAAATGCTGAATGAACGGACCGCCACAACAGCAACACTGGCGGGAACTGTACGTAATTGAACTCTAAGAGGCCACGGTACAACTCTTCTCTGAAGAAGTACGCCTCATCATTGATAGGAGGAGCCAAACGTGCACCTTTTCGTCTACCGGCCAAATCCAATCACCACGCTGCAAACAACTCATCCTCATTTCAGGGTGTCCCCCAGGCGAGAGCATTTTTAATTAAAATAATGATAGAAATTGAAATTTCAAAATGTTATGAAATGATTTATTCGCATAATACGCTAAGAAATTAGTGAGAAAAAGCTTTAGTTTCTTTAATTTTTAAAATCCGTTTGATGATGAGCATATGCTACTAAAAACATAACTGTGCCAAATTTAGGAGCTCCAGATTTAAATGTCTGCCATTCAGAGTATATTTAAACATTTCTTACTTTCATTTTTACTTTCTCGTATACGAAATATAGAGGAAATGTAATAACTGTTAGGACATTTTGGCATTAAGGCTCTAAATTCCAAATTCTTTTGTCTCTCGTACGTTATTCTAAAATGATGTAATGCATTTTTGAACCTGCTATTGTGCGTCTTTAAGTAAATCACTTCGCTTGACATTAAACACAGTTATTTATCGGTATCATATCTGGCAATTATTTAACCCGATATGTACATATAAGAATTAAAATATGATATGAATACGTATCAGTATGTTTGTGATGTCGGTGGTGATCTCAGGTCTTGTAATTACCGTCTTTGTATTTAATAAGTTTTTCGGTTTCACATCTGTAAATAGTTCATCATATGTTTCATTTTATGCCCTCTTAATGAACTCCAAAGATATGCCTCTAAAGACTCCCAATCCTTGGAGTCTTTCATTAGTCACCAATTCCACTGCAATTACGCTAATGTTAAACGTTTGAATCACTAGCCGTTATATATCTTTTTAACTGTAATCGTAAAAAAATTCGAACTAGAGCCTCTCTAAATGCAGAGCACATTTTTTAAATGTTATCTGTTTATTTGGCAGAAAGTGATAATGACTCAAAAATGCTTTGAGTGAGATAAATGAAATTTGGTATATGATCTTAGTTCCAAATCAGCAGATTTCTATCAAAATTCGAGTAAAACCTATCTGTCCACTCGGCTGTTCAAATATAAGTTAATAAACACGAAACTACAAAAATTAGATAGATTCAATTTTGTACACAGGTTACACTTCTAAAGTGACTTATCACCTGTTAAATTTTGAGACAGTTCCATCAAGAGATTGGTCGTCTGTTGGTCTATACTTTCAAAAGGATATAAAAAAAATAATGCAAAAACACCGTGATAAGATGTATAAAATTTGGTACCTGATTTTGAGACTATAGTTATTTCGAGCCAAATTTTGGTTTCAATCGATTAAGAACAACACATCTAAAACATAAATTTGATTTAAAAAATATTATTAGCCATATGCATGCAAAGGATCAATTGCAAAAAGTTCTCCAAGGATCACACGACAATTTTAAAAAATGCTATATCCATGTCAATGGTTATTATTTCGTAACTTTTGTAAGTCAGTTGTACATTGTATTTTCTGCCTTATCCAAGGTCTACAAATCTTATCTGGAAATAGACGATAACACTTTATTGAGAGTTTGCGAGAAAGTCTTGGGAAAATAAGATCCACTGCCGTTATATTATGCAATTTACAGATAGTACGTCAGCCAATGAATATTATCGTATAGAAAAGGAAGTATTACTGTATCGGATAGGATAATCTCCCTTTGGATACCGGAAGAGATTTCCGGCTTCCTTGGCCGTGAGAATATGAGACACGTGAATTCAGCCCATTGATGAAAATGATTGTTGACACACTTTTTATTATTTTTTTAAGAATGCGAGTAAAAAACTGTCAAAACTCAACTCCATATTTTTTCACACCATCAATCACTTTCTCTAATGAACGATATCTTTGCTCTTTTCTTTCTAATGTATACAAAGAGAAAGTTTTATATTTATCAAAAATTTCAAAGTCAAGTACGAAAACGATACTTTTATTTGAAATTATATATGTCTATGAAATAGTAGCTTTGATTTAAATGGATAAAATTTGGTATAGTGTCAAATTTATAGATTTTAATGCAATTCTGAACGAAATCTATTTATATGAAGTCTGTATTACGAATGTAATTTGACACAATAACAACAAAACAAAGATAATTAGATGAATGGCTCATGAATTTAACATCTAAACTGTTTATCCATATCATACTTTGAACCAAATTTGTTAAGAGATTGATTGCCTGCCGAATGCGTGTAAATACGTTTATTCAAAAACAAACATTTAAAATTCGGTATGTAATTTCACGATTGAATTTGTAGTTCAGTGTCACGTTTTGGGTTCAATGAGTGAGAAAATTTGCCTCCAAAATAAGTAGATTATTTTCTGATTGTGTATTAATTGCCTACAAGCAATTAATCACTAAAATATTGACCACAAATTGCACTATAATAGGCGTTTTCGTGTCTATTGTCCGCCAGTTGGATTTGGCAATAATTCGTAAGCATATTTATGCGAAGAAAAGTGAGGCCGCGGTGGCCTGGTGGTAAGGCTCAGCTTCGGTACCATTGGGTTTTAAGTTTGAGACCCTATCCCACCGAATAACCGTCATGTAAGATAGCCTATTGTACGTTAAATCCGTGAGTGTCAAGCATCCTCCCGTTGGTGTGGTGTCAAAGATAAAAGGAGTGCGGAAGCCATCTCAGTTGTCTTCTTCATTTGACAGCGGTTGGTTGGTTGGTTGGTTGTTTAATTCCACTTTAATGGTGCAAGAGCCAGAAGAATATCTACATTGCGCCAATCATATGGTTTGAGTGACACCACGTGGGAAGTTAAAATAGTTAAAGTACATTAAAAATCAAATCGGTAAAACAGCAGTAATCAACACACGAGAGATTAGTCAGACAAAACAAGTTTATTGCTGAAGAGCAGCTAAATAAAAAAAGCATAATAGCCTTTAAGAAGTTAAAAATATATTGAACGGGATTGGATTGTGTTGTTTAATGGCACAAGAGTATAAAAAGCTCTAAAAGTATATAATAGAACCAAAGATGTATAAAGTGGAAAGATGAAACTGTAGAACAATGTCGTGATATGTTTGGCAACAATTAATACAGGTCAATATGAAGCGATAAAAGCCAGTTGATGATGGGAGGTACTCCCACTAATTTTCGTATGTTATATTAAAATATGTCATGCCATGAGAATTAAAGTTGGGTCACTCAGCTAGGATGTGCGCAATAGCAAAATCAACATAACATGATGGATATCTAGGCGCTCTCTCACCGAATAATAGATATTTCTGAGTAAAATGATGACTGATGTGAAGACGAGTCAGTTTTACATAGGCACTTCTTCTGACCGCAGATCATTGTCTCTGATTTCAATTATATTCAGCAGCGAACATACAAAATTAAGCTACAAAAAGTCTGTTGCAGTGTATATTCTACAAGGTGCCTTCAATTTGGTGAAACGGACTACAATAAAAGTATTAATCCTTATGAAGCTTGACTAGAGTACATAACTTTTCATTAAGGTTATCAAGTTTTACTTTCTAAATGTATATTCAGTAACTTTTTACTTTCATTAATTTATTTTTCAAAATTGAATTCAAATCTATAGTTTTGATGTATGACTGCATATTTAATTTAATCAGTTTAATTTGTTTGAATTATTGTTTTCACACACATTCAGCAAACAGATAGATTTACAAAGTTAATGGAAATAGCAACATATAGAAAATTTCATTCATATAACGTTCATTTTTAAATTGCCGAGCTGACAAAATTAATGCCAACAGATTAATTATTTTTATATATTGATGTAAATCTAAAACATAAATATCCATCAAAATATTGATTTTGAAATTTTTACGATAGTAAAAATATTTTTTCTTAAGGCACATCATAATATCATAAATAATGAATAACATTTTGAAAGTAGTTACCCTTTAAATTTATTATTTTTATTTTGACTATTTAGTATTTTAATTTGCAAGTGAATCACTTAAGTTGACATGATAGTTTTGGTTATTTCTATTGTTTTTGTACAATCATAATTCTGCATGCAAATCAAATTTGTTTAATGTTTTGATAATCTATGGATATATGATATAAAAATCAGTTTTTAAAAAAAATTTACAACTTGTTTACTTCCTGCATTACTAAAACAACCAAATTCAATTCAAACTTCATTTCCAAAACTATGCATTGGGTGCATAGTTTTGTTAACATCTAATCCGCTAAACATTGACTCCTTTTGGAAAATAAAATATTACAATAACATCATACAGTGAATTATTTATTAGGTTAGGCTAAAGTTTCCATTTGAACACATTACATGAATATTCACCATTCACTTGTACTTTCGTAACTCTTATAATCATTTGAGAACACATAGCCATGAAATTTCTACATCTAACAGTTGATCAAAACGTACACAGAAAAAACACATCTAGTGACATTTTCACATGAAAGTTGATCTACCGAAAACAAAACGTATTTTTTGAAATTTTTGCAAATTTAAACAATCCATTATAATATTTGAAATCCATTTTCCAACTCTTTTATCTTTTCTTGACGAAAATCGTGTGAATTTAGTTTATGCAAAAATCGATAAATGAAATTAAACAAATGTTAATTACTTCCCGAAATTTAAAATTCTTAAAGAGATAAGCACTTTCACTAAGGCAAGTAATTATTCACAAAAAAGTAAAGCTACTCATCATAAAACAAAGCACATTTTATTCTATAAATTATATATTCATTTCCCCTGATTATTGATCAGTCAATTTCGATTCTTTGACAAGTGAATAATTGTAATATTTTATTTCCCACGCACCGGAAATAAACAAGTCTGATTATTTACTATTGGCTATCGATTCAAACATCTGACAAGACGTTTGATGATCAATCACCTTTTCAAATCTCCGGAAGTCTTTATCCTTGCTTACAATAATCTCCACTTTTAAATTATGAAGGCAAATAATCATCAAGTCACTTAACCCTGCTTTCACAGAAAATAACATCTAAGTTTGTTCCATCTGCTGAAATCTCAAGGTTATTTCAGCCATTATTTATCATTGCGTTGTTTAGGGAATCCTAACTAATTCAACTTTACGATAAAATGAGTTCTTCAACTAGGTTATAGTTCAAGTAGTTTCCATTGTTTGCTGGAGACCTTTGGAGAAATCTTCAGCCTTTTGTTTTGACAGAAACGAAACGAATTTACGATGGCAAATTTGGAATTAAAATATTCAAGCTATTCCTGGATAATGTATTGTCTTCTCAAACTTGATCCTTTCCGTTTGACAGGAAATGAAAATAGTTTTTGTTGAGAATTTCACTTTTGTGTGTATTATCATTTCTTCAATTGAAATTCTGGTGCTCAGGTTTTGAAATCGAGTATTGTTTCCTTTCCTTTTTTTATTTTGTGGGAACCAGGAATTTCTAAAAAGAGAATCTTTGCACTGATGCTTGTAAAATGTCTTCAATGAGTTGATGGTCTTACAGGTTATGATAGCCTTCTAGAAGCCCTTCGTACATAAATGTTTGCCATACAGTCAGCATTTTATTATCAATTTATGATTCATAATAGATATCTTTATTAGAGATTATGTTGAATACGTATTTCAACATGCATATTGTGATTTTTTTAACATTAAGTTTGGATATCTATGCAATTCTTTGATTTATTTCCCTTTAAACTTTCATTAAATCTTTTATCTAAAACACACATTAAAATTTTGAATATTATCAATACATGCCTGAACTAAACACTTGATACCAGACCACACATCCGTTTCTAGAACTCATACGGTCCCTTTCCTGCTTGCATAGACGTAGGTGGACTTTATTAAATAAAGAATTGCACTGCAATCGAATTTCAGAAACAAGTGACAAAATACGAATACATATAACATGACAAGAAATAATAAAAACTAGAATGAAAGATGTCTTGAGTACAATAAAACTGGATGAATGAACATTATAATGTACAATATGAAAGCAAGTATAAAGGAATTATAAATGTTAGTTATTTGAGGGGACTAAAGAATAAATTATGAATAAAATACGAGGTGTATTAAATGTGTCCTAAGGAATTAAAGGGTTCATCCAACTGAAGAAACTCTCCTTGATCAATTGATTAGTGCCTTAACACTTAACACCACACTTCCGTTTCTAGGGCTCGTATGGCCCCTTTCTGGTTTGGAATAGATGTAAGTGAACTTTATTTGAAAAAAACAATCCCACAGAAATTAATTTGAAAGAACCAAATGACAAAACACAAAAACATATAGCATAATAGAAATGATAAAATCTAGAATGAAGAATATCTGGAGTACAATTATATGCAGAGAGTAACAAATTGATAAGATTAGTCTAACTGTAACAGTTCTGCATGATCAATTAGGAATCTAACCACATTTATGATTCTTTTTTTCGAAGATGAATTACCAAGGACTCTTTTATACCAAAGGCTTTCTAACGAAGAAGAGGTTTTCGGAGGTGCCATAATAGAGAAAAAGGGCAGGATGTCGCAAAGTGGATGGGATCGCCAACTTCTCCACAAGAGCAGTAGCCATCTTCTGAAAAAGGGAAATGGCGAAAAAAGGAAGGGAATGTACCATGTCCTGTGATAAAAAGGATTTCTTCACCAGTCCAGGAGAGTGGTTATTTCCATTATCCTAAAGATTTTACCATTTTCTTATATTTTCTGTAGATACTGTTTAAGATGACACCGATGCTTTGGAGCTTCCATTGGAACACCTTCGATAATGGCTGCTTTTGCTGGAATATCAGCTTCTTCATTAAACTTTAATAGGTGTCTACTTTATTGCTGTTAAATCTGTGTACCGAATTCTATCTAGTTCTCTTCGTTTTGTAGTTAGCGCTTTAACTTGTATTCAGACAGCCTATTAGCTAAACAAAGTTCACTCTAAATTTTATTGCAATTACAATTTAAATGAAAAGACTATGTACCAGATTGTATCGTCTAATCCCAAGTGGCTTTGAATCATCAATTCCATATAAAGCCAGTCATAATATATGTTTTTGACCTCAAGGTGGTCTGCAATGTGAAAATTCATTAAAAACTCGAGTTTGTATAATTAGACGATTACAATATTTTCTTTTCTTCGCTTACCAAAAAGTAGGCAAAGATAGATTAGTTGGGAGAGATTTAGCTTATAGTTTTATAACTAGAATTGCAGTATGAAATTTAGCTTCGAAATCATTTTTTTTCTTCTTCTATTAACGCCCAACTTAAAATATTCTTAAATAAATATCTTAATAAATTTTATTAGAATAAAAATTATAATTATTAAAAATTATTTAAAAATTTAATTCCTCTCTCCCCCATTGTTTTGGTTTAAGTTTAAACAAATATAAAAAAAAGCCAATAACTCTTATATAGACATGTACTTATTGCCAAATTAACAATTTTATATAGACAAGTTAATAACCTTTATTATAGACACATATTAAAAAGTATTTTAGTCTAGTAAATATTAAATATATAATTAATTAAGCAAATATTTCATTGTAAATATCAACAATAAAAGTTAGTTTCGAATTCCTTTCATTACATGGAAATTAAAGCATGAAGCTTTTTTGAAAACATTGAAATGGCAACAATCGGACTTTTGACTTTTGGTCGCTATAAGTCACTAGTAAATTGTTTCGGAGCTTAGAAATGCATATTTATTTCTTATAATAAAAACAAACAGCCACAGAAATGAAATGTCATGACCCTATAATCAAGACATCAATTGTTAGAAGGTTAAATCTTTTTATTGTAAAATTTCAAAATTTACATACCAAACATTTCATAAACATATCTGGAAATGCTGTCCCGTTATCGCATTTAATGACAAGTGAGCTTCATATATTTTTTAAACTGCGAGTTTGTCATTAGATGTTTATTTATAATATTTTTAAAATGATTCTGAAATGGGCAATTATATTTTTCTACAGAATTCAAAATATAAAATTGAATCTTCTGTGAATATTTGCTTGCATATCAAGATGTAGCTTTTGTTCATATACCACTTTTATTTTTAATTCTTGAATAGAAATATTATTTGTCATTATACTTACGAAATAACCACTTAAATATACATCCTGAGGTCGAATCGCCTCAATGCAATCTCAAACGACATAAATCTCATTTTAGTGAAAGCATTATTTTATCCATCAAAGAAACAAAAAAGCTTATATACCAAACGATTTTATAACAAAAAAAAATCACAATAGAATTTAATAAATAAAAAGAACATATTTAAAAACGATTTGCTTCTTTATTTCTGGAATAGAATTTAAAAGCTCTTAAAAGTTAACCAAAACTAATATTCCTGCTCTAAATTCAACTTTTTATGCTGGAACACCAAAAGGAAAATCTTGTTCAAAAGGTCATTGACATTTTTTTGACAAAATTCGTGTCACAGCAATTATATCACAGAGTAACCAAATTCTGTTCTATAGAAAATGGAAGTTTATGGGAAATTTGTATGTCAGACTCTCACTATTTTATGACTGCGTCAGTTTAGATTAAAATTTCCCTCTTTTAACGTTTTCTAAAGTGGCAATTGAATTTTAAAAAGTTGCACCAGGATATTAATTACAGCGGCGTAAATGTCTGTCAAACGATGTGACCGACTACACATGGCATTTCCTGTGTGCTGTTTTTGTTAAATTTATAGCACAGATACCCATTTATAATGCGTTAAAAACCGACTGCAGGTCATTCATCACATAGAATTAGACTAAAGAAAGTAGTTCAATCATAAATTAAATTCTAATTTTTAACCGCAAATGACAGTCTTTTACTTATAGTAATTATATTTGGAATTTAAAATAGAACTTTTCATTCGTTGTTAAGAAATGATGCAAAATACATCGTTGTTTATTAAACATATCGATTTTATTTTAATAAATTTACGTTTCTTTTTTTTTTTTTTGAACAAATGCTAAAACCATTTTCTAAAAACGAAACATGTATAATTTGTGTAAATAAAAAAATTTTCCTTTGCGGAGATCTGTAATTATTAATAAATCATCCTGACAGTAAACCAAAAACAAGTATTTATTTTAAAATATTTGTTTTTGGTTTGTAAATCGAAGACACTACTAATTGTGTTTGAAGTATTTTCAATATTTAATTTGAAACAAGAAAAATATCCACTTACATTAATAAGAATAAAAAAAAAGTCACAAATAGAAAACTAAAACATTATTCTAGTTTTAAAAACATTCTAAATATAAAAAAGTACTTAAACTATTTTGAATGTAATTAAATTAGAAACAACATATACTGTTTACCATTTAATTTAGAACATTTATATGCCATTTCTTATTACATCTCTTTAAACTTAAAGATGATCAAAAGTTCAAACGATATTTAAATACAATTGTAGTGTAAAAAGAATTAACGAAAATGTTTCATTACAATAAATTAAAATTCTCGCAAGATAGATTTCTATTTGTAATGTTTTTAATATATTAAAAGATTAAACTTTCCGTATAATTTATCCAATTTCAAATTGCTGTCTTTGAAATTTAATCTAAAACGTTAATTCAAAATTGTCTCTTTTCCTAATAAAAGTATTTTTGCCTAAAGAATTAAACAAAAAAGTTAAATAGTTAATACATCGTTTTTTTTTGTTGCTCTAATACAAAAATAAAACAAAAGAGCGTGGCTATTGATAGATTGGAAAAAGATTGAAACAAGAGCACTTTCTGAATTTCCCGATTGCAGGGAATATGCTAATAAGATTGCATTTTTAATGAGGGTACAAAAACATTTTTTTCTTTTCTTCTATTTATGTCAATTTGACACATGCATTCAACGATTTCCAAACCTATTCTAGCTATTTTGAATTGCAACTCGAAACAGTTAAGCATGGAAACTTCAAGGGTCTGAGATCTTCGAAATCACAAAGCTTATTACTGACAAATGGCTTTTATATTTAACTGATTAATATGATCGAATGATTAGTAATTAAATATATTATATTTTAAATAATATATATATTAAATGACTAATACTACTAACATTTAAAATATATTTAAAAATTTGCATCTGACTTTCGGCATCTTGAATCAGAGAATTTTTTGGTCAAAATTAGCTTCAACCGTTAAGATTCTAATTATATAGCTTCTACTAACCATTTATTAACAAAATCAATTATATTATCATTACTAATTAATTATTAACCTTAAAATTATGTAACTACTACTAAGTGACAATTTACCTAAATACTTATATATCCATTACTAACTAATAATGAACCTAACTAATTATATAAGTATTACTAGCTAATAATTAACCAAACCTAATCATATGCCTATGATGAATATCTGATTGGTAATTGTTTTAGTATTAGTAGTATATTGTTTAAATAAAATAAAATTTTTGTACTTCAAGCCTAGAGTATATACAGATTAATTTCTCCATAGAGCCATCGTTAGAGTAATACAGATATACACAAAAGGAATATATATCTTATTTTCCACGTTACTAATCTTTTAACTATCTTATTGCTACTAGTTTGATCACATCCTCTGTTTTGGTATTATGATATGTACTAATTTAATCAAGAATCATAAAACACTTGTGATGTTACAGAATAACTTTTTGTATTCAATAATAAGGCTAAGGTTTTGGTTTGAAGTTTTATGACGTAAGAACCAATATGAAGGTTATACTGAACCAAGCAAATTTATTCTTGTTTCAAAGATTAATAAAAACAGTTTCTATAAAAGTGAAACAAAAATAAATATTGGTAAAACGGTTATAAATTTAAAAAAATCATAAAGAAACCATAAAAGCAAGTTCAAATTAAGGAATAAAAAAACCTATAGATTTTAAAAAGACAAAAAAGGTTCTCATGTGGATCTCTGCCAAGCAACATGTAAAAGTCACTGCTGTCGCTTTGAAGTAAAGCAGAGGTTGAACATTAAAATATGGACATAGAAAAGAATATAATAGTTATTTCACAGTCACAATGTTCATATCAATAATTGATCATTTAATAACAGATATCTATGTGTGAATCGAATGTGACCGATTCTCAGACGTGTTAAAACTGCATCATGTTTTCGTTAATTCAAAGATGGCCAATTTTCTACGATAGGATAAAGCTAAGGGTTTTTAATTTTTGTTTATGATTTTAAAAACTATAATTTCATGTATTTGGGAAATAAAGACCTGAAGGATTAAGAATCAGGATTAAAATAAGGGACATTTATATTGATGTGGCAGGCAGGAATTGAGCTTTAGACGTGCTCTAGACACATAGTTCTTTAAATGCAAAGCTGCATTTTTTTAAATAAAAAAAAGCAAAACCATATAAATTTTGTAAATGCACGTAATAGGGGTATAAAAATATATCTTGTAACCCTTCAATAGATCCAATGATTTAATAGAACCATTAATGTTTATGAACTTCCTTGTACCAGATTCTGATGCGGGTTTATGGACTCTGGGACAATATATTTTTGGAAAAAGATTTACTATGTTTTTAATCTGAAGTGATAATCCGCGAACATTAAACTTTTTTTGAGATCAGGAGGTTGCGTTGAACTAGATCATAAAATTTCATGGGTTGTTTCATTGGAAATTAATGGCAGGACATGATAGCTTCTTGTTCTACCATTTTTTGCCCTGAAATATTTGCATTTTATTTTTTGATTGAGATGTTTTGAAACCTGATTAATAAATTTTATGTCAATTTGAATATATACTAGTCAGAATAAGTCCAAGGACTTTGGGTGATTTTATTTGTCCACCTTTGAGAAATTATCTCCACTGTGAAATCTGACTTTAATTACTTACTGTTCAGTTGCAGAGAATTGCATTGTATTACTCAGAACCATAAAGTTGGTCTTAGCATCCAATTGGCCAATTATATTAGTGTTGTGTAATTATTGATTTTGGGTGCAGACTTGAAAAGTGTCCATTTAAGGACACTTTGTTGTCAGACTCGTAACCTTCTGTACATTTATGATCCAAAGGATCATTCTTATTTACCAAATAACATAGGATAAAATAATTCATGTTTCACAATGATTTCATACTTTTTCTAACTATAGATGCAATAAAATCATTTTTAGTACCTCAATCATAAATCAAATGTTCTGCCTTGTCTGAATTCATTGATATAAATTTCAACATTTAATATGGGTTGATCATAAAATTTCACCCTAAAGGCCAGCAATTATTATAAAAACATTATTATGATTGCTTAGATATAGTATAGAAAAAGCTTTTAATAAAACCACTTACATCAGTACCCTTGGTAGCTCCAAGGAGAAAATATTTCAATTCTCGCCAAGTACTGCCCAGTATTTAGACTATCATATTAAACATAGGATATGCAGTCCTAACTTTTAATTGGCTGGTGTTATAAATACGTAATTTTTAAATTTGATATTAAGCAGTAAAGGCCAATTTGAATTAATAGAACCAAAAAACTTAAACTTTTTCCATCCTTAACTACACTTTGATAGCAATCGAATATAAAATCACTATTTCAACATTAATTGCGCTGTATATCGGATAAAAAATAATGATTACGTGGCAATTTCCAATAAAAAAAAAATTGTGGAATCCTAGTTTAGTGTGACCCTTATATCGCCAAGGATGCCAACAGTAGAATGTACCAAATCAATATGGCTGCCGACATAAACAACACTATGAAACAGTTATAATTATCAAACCTTTTTATTAAAATTCTAAGATTTATTGATCACGATTGTTTTTATCTAAAAACATTTCTTTAACCTTTATGGATTACAATTCATGAATCTCATTTGTACTTAGAAATAACGAACTTTTGCAAACTGGCTGCGGCGACCTAAACTTCGAAAATGCGATAGTTTCTGTTTCTGAAGAAAACACTGGGAATAATTTTTTTTAACTCGGGGGGGGGGAATAAACATCCTACGGCTTTTCTAGCCGTGGGAGCTAGAACCTAGTAGCTTTTCTTAAGAATTCCGAGAATTTTAAGAACAGCCCTAGGAAAAATGAAAGTATTTGTTCTTAATAGTTTCGGAACTAGAGACTGGCGTTTTTCTTAAAAAGAAATTTGAAGGAGTAACTACACTTTTTCGGCTCGACTAATTTTTCAAAGAATCAAAAAACGACTTAGGAATTCCCATTAAAGCAAAAAAGCGGAACTTTTTAGTGATGCAAACGTCATTCTGTCACCATCAAATTTATTTCAAAATGTTGATATCAATGCTCAAATAAAATATCCTTCACTATATTTGAGATCGTAATATTTCTGATTATCCCAATCAAGGATATATGATAATTGAACATCTACAGACTTAACGAATGATCAAGGGAAATCCAAGAAAAGAACAAGTCTCAAAGAATTCTTATAGAATGATAAGATAACATTTAAATGAAAAACTAAAATAAAGACAAACGATTCAAAAACTCGAGTAGATGTTTTTTATATTTGTTCTGACCAAACTCGTTAATAGACGATTGCAAACAAAATTGTAAAAAAAAGGAAATCTACTATCCCAAATTTCAAGCTATCACGTGAGAACATTTTTTAAGTTATTTGTATAAATTAATTTAAGTCATTTACCAGCTTAAATCGGATTGAAGCAATTACTGGACTTTCGTACATCGATCGATATATATAATTTATTTAAACTTTTATTTTGAATTTTTTGGGCTCGCAAACAAAGTTTTGGAGCTTAACCGATTTTGAAATTAAAAAAAAAAAAAAAAAAAAAAAAAAAAACATCGTTTTTCTAAATATCGACGCGTGCTTAATCTGATAATCTCGTGATTGTTTCAAACCAGTTTAAACTGATGAATGACCAATTAAGACAATTCGCAAGAATCCAGAGAATATATAATTTGGAAATCAAGCTGTAACTTTAGTTGGCGATAAGGCGCCAAATGTGACAACCGTCTGCATTATTTTCTAATAACCTTATATTAATTAGTTGAAATTATCCCTCAACCAACAATCTCTATCGATTAAACAAACAATATATTAACTTATTTCGTTTATTTTTTAAAAGTCATTGCGCGAGTTAGGCAATAACACTGTGATTTCCAAAGGAAATATTACAACAGTGGACGATAGATAATGGAAAAGCTATACTGTGAAAGCCGACTCCAAAATAAAAATACTTTAGCAGACGATAGATAATTCAAAAACTATACTGTGAAAGCTGACTTAAAAATAAATAGCAGACGACGGGTATTTCAAAAGCTATATTATAAAAGCCGATTCTCCCCCCCCCCCAAAAAAAAAGGGATAAATAGATAATTTGTTGCCTACACATTTTGAGACTTTACCAGTTTGTTGTTTCTACATTTTGTTTCTCCAAAACCCACAAGCGAAAACAATATCATGCTCTCACAAGATAAAATTATTTGATAAGAATTGAAAAATGAAAAATATTATTATTTCATAGTTCGCTTTAAAACAACACTGAATTTTTTTTTATTAACAATAATAAAACTTTCAATTATGAAGCGTAATCTGATTAAATTCTTCAAGGCATGTTTATTTGTCAATTATTTTCAGTTTTCATTTCTTACGAAAGAGATCTAGAAGATATAAAACTCAACAATCGAAAGAAGTTGTAAACAAAGCAGTATTAAGGCTGGTGGCATATTCTACTTGCATTTTTGGATTAAAATATTAGTGACAAACTCGGTAGGATACTAATAAGGATTCTACCAAAAAATTTATTATATTCAATATTTCTTTTTTATTAATTTTTTATAATCATTCAAAAATTTTATGAGCATCTTATATATCATGAATGTTAATAAATTACAATTAAAGTATTTCTACTTGAGCTTTTTCTTTTACCTCCAGATTTTTCATAAAAATTAAAGTGGATTCAAACTTATACTTTAAAATATCGTTGCTGATATCTTCAGACTGATTTCGTCCTTTTCTCGAAAATTTACTCTTAATTATTTAACAGTGATAATATGTACAAAAAATGTATTTTTAATGTCATCATAATGTGAATAATTATTAATTCAGCGGTTAAACCAATAAAAATATATCGCAAAATAAGCTTCAAAATATTTTTTAATTAATAATTAAAACTGATATAAATGAAAACAGATTATCAAAAAAGTTTTTATGCAATATCAAGTTTCAAGTTATAGTGAAAAAAATTAAAAACTTCTTTTCATTAAAATAATTAAAAATATTAATTGCTAATTACTTATACCGTATAATAATCTGATTGAACCTAAATCTGATATATTTAGGTTCAATTATCTAGCATCAAAATGTTGTAAGGGATTTTTCATGTTGCCATTTATAGACTTGGTCAGCTTAAGAAATTATGTTACATATATGCTTGCTCCTTCATATAAAATAATTTCTACGTATATATCATATTAAGCGAAAACTTAATGTATGCATTAAAAGCAAACTGCTATTTTCATATGTTATCTACATAATGACATCCAAAATATGTAAAATTAGACATATGAATGATCGCTATAAGCTCTATAAAAAATATACCATTTTGCTATAATGCAAAACATTACACCCTAAAATTATTCGCTGTCAAAATTCATTCACATACTTCAATGTTTCGTTTCACACAAAAAAATATCACCAACTTTCTACACTTAACATAAATTTACAATGAAACAAATATATATAAGATTTGAAAGTACTCACCTTTCTGAAACAGAGTTTTACACTTTGCTGTATGATCTCATGAGAAGTGTTTTTAAAACTCAAACTAAAATTGGCATACAGAAAAAGCTTTAACTAAGCCACTTCTAAAATTATAAAAAATACTTATTATAATAATCTAATTTCTAATATGCAGAGATTAGATTATTGTAATAAGTACTTCATTCTAACTCACTTTAAATTTTATTAAATTAAACATTTTCTGTAAGTTGCAGTTTTTATATTCAATATTTATAAATTTCTTTCACTCAAAATCGTCTGCAGCTATTGTTCTTAACTCATTTACTTGCTATGCTCTTCAAATAATTGTTTGCTTCCGTTCAACAACAATCTTTCATTGTTGCCAAAAATAAGTTATCTAACTTTAAATATTTGAAAGAATATTTGCAATGAAAATTATTAAATGAAATAAAAATCTTAAAATTCAATGAAATTAAATTTAAAACCATTTAGATGTATTGAGAACTTAAAACAATGAAATTATGTTGAATTCCTTTAGAGCAATTATTATAAACATAGTTAACTTCTAAAAACTAATTAAAAAGTGAAAAGGGCTCGAAGATGTAACTTGGGGTAGCATTGAAAATATAATTGAATGAATTTTAAAATGGTACAAAATTTCCTTCATGCGAAAATTTGCTTTGAAGTTATTGTTGAGAAACGTCAGCATTTTCCTAATTTTCGAATTAAACGAATATTTAATTTACTTTTTTTGAAAAGTTAGCAGTATTCTTTTACTTGACTTAACAATTCGCAAAATGTTTTTGAACTCAATCCAATAGCTTAGAAATAGATGCGATATCCACAATAATTTATTTAGACTAATATCTGCAATAGAAATTCGACAAATATGAACGCGTATGTATTTGTTACCGAATAGTTAATGTATAACATTTTTATAGGAATTAATTTTGTAGGAATTTAATTCGAAAAATAAAAATCTTGAAATTAATAAAATAATAATTCCTCATTTCAGTTCCATTTTATGCAAATTTTAAAAGCATTTGATCGTTACAGATTTAAAAGGTGCCAATACGTCTATTTCCAGTTAGCATAAAAGTTTACAGAACGCTCTTTATATACAGCAACATAACAGCCGTTGCTAGATACACTATATTTAAATGAATATTTAATGAAAAATTCGCAGAAAAAACACAGAGACAAATCAAATCGATATAAAGAATACAAGAATAGAACAAATAAAATAAAGACAGCTAAAATTAAAAATATATCCAACGGTATTATAAACTTTATCAACGTTGTTACTACAGTAATGTCGTACTGCAATAATGTCGTATTAAATGAAAGTACATCAAATTAAATATGTATTTATAATTGTTAAACATGAATATTTAGTTAAATTTATCATTTGTAAATTTTTAATTTATGGGAAAATGTACAGTTTTTTTTTTTTTTTTTTTGCTTTTTAAAAAAAAAATTTGGGTTTTAAATTTGAAGGTAAATTACAATATGATCTATACTCTCGAAACATATCTAATTGGATACCATATTCTACCAGAAATCTATTATGTTTTCAGATCGAAATCTTATTAAATACTTCCGAATCAAACTTCCACATGTTTGAAAAATTCGAAAGAACAGAAGTTTGATATAAAGGCTGGAGATATATTTCACTCCTTCTTCGATTTTGATTCAAAATCGAAGAAATCCATATTTTGTCTAGCGGCAAAATTTCAAATGTTAAAAAAAAATATCAAAAAAACTAGTTTCTTTCTATTTAAAATTAGAGAGCGGATTAAGAAAATTCGAATAAATAAATACTTCTGAAAATGAAATGAGAAACGTTAAATTTTGAAGGATGTCTGTGCACATGAAATCATCAAATTTTGTTAAGAAATTATCATAAAACTTGTGTCTTTCTGATTAAAATTACTTATGAATCATATTTATATCTTAACACATTAAAGGCGGGAGATCTTGACGAAAGTATATTAGGCAACGCGTATCAAATCGTTGTACCATGACTCCCGCCTGTAATGTGTTCACAAGAAATATTAATTGAACATTTATCACTCAGGTAACTGCTGTCGTACTCCGTAAACCAATAAACGATTGGGGAAAAAGAGTGAGGGAGCGTAACCCTCGGTGGAAAGAAGCTAGGACACCTGAGTGACACTGCTATACAAAATTACCAGATATTACCGCAACTCCATGGTTAGGAACAAAAACTATGTCAAAGGAATGAAGAGTGATATTCATGTGATTCTGCAACAATTTAGCTGCACAGACTTTGAATGCAAACATATGCCCAGCTACATCTGATTGTTGGTGGTTCCTTAATCGATTTCAGACACTGAAACAAACCGCCACTATTTATACGACAGCCATTAAAAGTTCTTTGTTAGAAAATGTTGTCAGGCAATCTTCAGTGAGCTTGTGGGAAACCTATTCAAAAAGTGGACATTAATGAATCAGTTCATAATGCTATTTGGAACTGTTGTTTAAAAAGTACGAACTGTTCAAAAGTAAGGGTAGATATTGCTACTGCTAGAGGTACAGAGGTATCAGATTTCAATAATAATATAATGGCATCAACTTTAAATTTGTTTTATCCTGTTTCTATGCCAATCATGTGTAAGAATGCTATGAAAACTGCGAACTCATCCTAACCGAAAAGCATTATTCAAATCAACAACGAACTTTATAGAAAAAAAATAGAACAGACAAAAATGAAATTAAATCAAATATTTAAGAATAAAAGAGTAGCTAAATACTTTGGAGGCTTTTAAAATGTATTTATACATTTAATTAATATGAATTCTTACTTTAAAACTTTCAACGCACATTTCTCCCTAATATATTTATTTAAAGGTTTCTCATGGAACCAGTAAAGATGAAGGTGTAAAAGTTTTAATTTTAGAAATTTTTATTCAATTTTTTTCCTTTTTTATAGATTAAATTTTAAATTGCTCAAACAAAATTAAAAATCACTTTTTCTTTAAATTTTTTTAAATTTAAAATGAAAAAAGAATTATTTTTTATGTTTAGATTTTGTTTATTAGCTAAATGGTTAATCAGAACAAAAAATCAAAATTCTAAATTTATCCATGAAATTTTTTAATGATTTCCGGGCAGCTTAAGATTAGAAAATGCTAGTTGTTTTCGGATTAAATAAATTAAAAATTACGGTTTTTTGTTACATTGTTATGTACAATTTTTCGTAACAATTATAATACTTACTTACAATTTTTTGTAAGAGCCAACCAATGTCACGTAAATGAAACATTTAATTTTTCAATATCTACTATCAGCTCACGCGCTCCTTATATATATTTATTTATACATTTTGTTCAAATTTTCAAACATTAATAAATTGCTTTTTATTCATCCATTCAAGTTCAAATACGTTTTTAAAAAAACTTATAGTGGGTGACACTTGATGTTAATACAGTTCTCATTCATATATTAATTCATTAATTTAGTTAAATTAATTCTCAATTATTTAAATGGAGTTTTAGCAAATTGTAATGAAAACGGAAATCAATAGGCTGTAGCTCAATCAGTAAAATACGAAGATTTCATTATTTTTGAAGGTGAAGAATGCGAGTTCAAATCTGGTGAAGATGTTTTGCAGGATATACATCTAGGAATAAATACCATCAATGGTAAAGAGTGTAGATCGCAGTAAAAAATTTCTTTTGCCACTTAATATTGTGATTCTGTCATATGTGTATACACATTTATATTAATTGTAATTATTTAATAAAAAGCAACTAAAATAAAAAAAATTCTTTCTTGACTCAAGTAAGAATTGTCTTTAATTTTTTATAATACTTTTTCAAGTTTAATTAGAAAAAAATAAAATGTTAACAATGCCAGAAAGCATTATTGATGAAATATTGGTTACAATATCTTCAAGGCTATATTCTCTCAGATTTCATTGGGTAAAAAAATTATTTTGCTAGAAATAATACATATTTATACAGTAACCATTCACAAGTTAACTCCAATGGGAAAAATAGATACTAAGAAAAACAAAGAATAGGTATTTTTGACTTTTATCATTGCTTTGATTTTGATATCTAAACACAATGTATGGATTTGACCAGTTTTTTTTAATAAAGTTTCTGTTGTTGTGACATATTTGACATGTCTAGACGTTTTAAAAATTAAACACTGAAAACAAAACAATGCATCTTTTTTTAATAATTTTCACTAAAAGAGAAAGAAAATATCGGAAAATAACATCTGTTTTTATTTTTTATGTAATTGCTCCAATTCACGATGACATTGACAGATTCCGTTTCATTGATACAAATCTACTTTTTCACTCCATTTACGTTCTAATAACAACACATGTTTATTATTACCTCTCACTTTTCAATACTTTCGATTTTTTTTCGAACATATTAGTTTTTTTTAGTTTCATTTTTGATACTTATTGTCTTTCCAGGTCATCAAATATGTCAGATAATAAAGATCCATTCAAAACAATGAAAGTTTTTTTCTCCATCTACTACAAAGCCTGTAAGTGTATGGTTCAAGAAATAAGGCTTAATGACCTCCTCCGCAGTGCTGACCTTTCTACTGACCTTACCACCCCATTTATTGCATTGATCGCCTGTAAATCGGAACAACTATTTTTCCGATCTATCTGTTAGACATTGTTTTTAACAAGCCGCTTTTGCGCAACCTTTACTAACTGAAGCGTGCCTCAGCTAAGTACATCAGCTCGAGGGAAACAAAGACATTGCACTGGTGAGAGTGTTCCCAGCTGAGGAAATAGCTTTGGTGAACGCCCTCGTGGCATGCTCTGCAAGATTCAGCAAAAACAGTTCTAACACCTATCGGTCACGATTTGACGACCTTGTTAAGACGGAAATTGTTCAGAATCACGATATCGGCTTGTTGAAAAGTTTAATGGGAGAAAATAAAAAAACAACAACAAAAGCTAACTTCAGTTGCAAACGAAAAATGATCGTTCGAAAAAAAATGTAATAAAATGGCTATAAAGTGTTCCTACGCGATCTGTATCTTGCATAAAGATGGATGGGGACTCAAAATATCGTGATGAAAACCAATCCAATAGGAATGAATGGAACATTCGAACGCAGAGGTCTGGTGTTTATGAGCATATCTAGTGACATCTTTAAGAAACCGGGTTCATACATTTCCTTTATAGGTACAGCAGGCATCTCAGACCAAAATATTTATCTTAAAATTATCACCAGGACATCAAGAAATTACAATTAAAACATGTACCCTCTTTCGTAATTTAAGATCCTTAAACTGAGATAACTCGAGCTTGTATAACGATGGATGGGAGCACAAAATATCGTGACGAAAATCAATCCAGTTGGAGCGAATAGAACAGTCGAAACTTCATGTAGGAGGTCTGATGTTTATGAGCATATCTAGTGACATTTGCAAGAAACCCAAGCACATAAATTTCCCTCTACAGTCACATCAAATATCTCATACCAAAATATTTATCTGGAATTACCACATGTTTCAAAAATTATCACCAAAGGATCAAGGAATCACAATTAAAATACGTGCCCTCTTTCATAATTTAAGATCCTTAAACTGCGATAACTCGTGCCTGCTACAGAGTTTTCTTTAAGCGTAGGTTCTTAATTAAAAACGCGAGAACATAATCTTGCATTTATGATTTTAATATACAAAGAGAAAAGTGAAGGAAATGGATTATGATGGATGGTTAAAAGTTTTGAATATCATAAAAAATTAGAAATTTAAGAAATGAATTCTATTTGAATAAAACTTGATACGCAATGTTAACGAAATGAATGAAAACCATGAAGATTAGAATACAAGGTCTTTTATTTGATGTTTTTAAGATAATGTCTTGAAATAATAAAAGGACGTATTTAGAGCGCTTGCGATACATTAATAGCCGTTTACAAATGACAGTACTGCTTTAGTGATAAAAACAATAGAATTAAAGAATAAAACTATATTCTGAGTGTTGTCTCTGCTGTATAAGATGCAGTCGGTGATAGGTTAAAATTTTCATTTCATTTTGATTCCTTAAAAGTTGTAAAAAGAAAAATGGTTTGAATCAGGCAAATTACCGATTCAAGTCAAATGATAATTTCTGTCTTGAAAATTTTAGATAGCTGCAATTGCTTAGAAGTTGTGGGTAAATAGTTATTTTAGATGGATTATTAAGCCTCTATTGCTATTTAACCTATGCACATGATTTCATTTTAGAAACTGCTTTCTGAGATCTTCCTTCCACAAGCTGCCAAATCTTAAAAAACTTTTGAAATTTTGACCGATTTGTTTCACCTAGTGAGTTATAATTTGTACAAGAACGAAGCGATGATCAAATTGACATTGCTTCGTTCAACGATAATCAATTGATTTTTACAACTCGGTTGTTGTTGTAACGGAAGTTTATAAGCACGCTGACGAATTGTCAGCGATTTAAGCAAAAGGGGCATTATCTTTTGAGGGCAAAGATCCCTGAACACCCGATATGGTCTAACTTCTTGCTCATAAAATATGATACACACATTCGCTTGGGCAACCCCTCTTTACAAGGAGGCTCTTTCAGCACCTCATAGAAGAAAAAAAAAACCATACTCGAAATAGGACTCGAAACCGGGATGCCCAGATCTAGGAAAAGAAGCTGTACACCTTGGATATATTGCCAGTGTACACTGCAGTAAAGCAGCAAAGTCACGGCAATTTTTTCCTTCAATGACTTTACTCTATAATTTTGATGGGGTTGTTTTTGCCCCTTGCGATTTAGGAAAAGGAATAATCTATAATAACTTTCTTTTAAAAGTATGATTGATTGCTAGAAATTTTATCCCTTTGTTGCTGGTATGGGAACTGAGAAATCGGTAGTTTTACTATGCGGATGCTAGAATTAATTAAATAAAATTGTGGAATATGGATCAAAAACAAGAGAGCATTTTAGAATAAAGTTAACATAAGGTAAATTAAAATAAAGATTAGGAAAATTACTTAGAATTTAAATTAAGTAAGATATATCATTGACGGCATTCTAGCTTAGAAGTGGAGCGTCTTCCCTGTGATCCAGGCACTCCGGGTTTGAGCCCTGGTCCAGACAGGCTTGTTCTGTATTCTATCTGAAATGTGTGAATGTCCGTCACTCTAAAAAGGGGTTGTGCAAGCGAATGCGTGTGTGTTTCATCTTCATTTGAGCTAGAAGTCAGACTTCAGCCTTCGAGGTGATCAGGGATTTTTACCCTCAGAAGTTACTACGCCTCCTTCTATGGAAACACGGATACGGGTTCGGTGTA
>JAPMOQ010060086.1:38520-114643 GCA_026543055.1 Argiope trifasciata
ATACAAAAGCCAGAAAGCAGGTAGCACAACGTCTGTAGACACAAAGCAGTCAGACGGAATTCTGCAGGAGAAAGGATATTTGTAGCTTCGTTCTATGCTCTGTCCAGACGGCTGAAACATTTTCCACTGTATCATTGCTTTGGCTACACACCCGGCTCACTACCACAAGACTGGCTACAGTACTCGACGTTGCATCCTCAACAGACAGAAAGGAACACAGCTCAGTTCAGCATTAGATTTACCCCACCATCGCTTCGTTATCCTCTCGAAAACTCGTTACTTATCGGCGACTCCGACTACTAGACACCACGATACAATTCACGACGACTCGCAGCTTGAGCGTGCCGGTATCTTATAGTTCCAGGAAGTCTGGTCTGGAATCTTCTAGACTAATCAGGCGTATCTCGGTTTCTAATGGATGTATCAACAAAATTCTTGAAATTTCGGGCATTATCCTTGTAATTTTTCAAATTCGTTACCAAGTCGCCAGATGATCGTTGTTTGTTGCCAAGCTCTAAAATCCCTAATGCTACACCAGAATTCACAGTATTGACACCCACAGAATTGACAGTAAAACAATCATTCTTACGCTGCTACTAATTCGTGAAGGGAAGCAAAATTCTTAATAATATACATAAGTGCGTAATAATATGCATTAGGCTATACCAGGAAGAAAAATGCCTTGTTATCTAGTGTATGCACTTGGCAGAATATATTCATATCAAAACTTCATGTTGAACATGTTCCAGGAAGTGCCTTGAGTTTGAAATATGACTATTATAATATATACTACCCATGAAGAATAAGTTAAAAATTTTAACTTTCCAAATTACTTTCTTACAGTTTTCAATTAACTCTCTGGCTCAACTTTCTATGCATGTGAAATGGTATTGAGCTAACTAGGAAAATGGATAAGATATGCAGATATCTATTTTTCTAGTTAACTCAATGCCATCTCAATACATATATAATATACTTTAAAAGATGCTACCTTTTTTTTTCAGAACAAAAAAAAATGCATTGATGAATGAAGAGCCGAAGAATAATGGTTTTAATTCTCACGAGTCCGGAAAAGTAATATTTCTCCCGCTAAAAATTGACGACTAATTTAGATTGAAGATGCAGTTCACCAATATTCATCTTCTTGGTGGAATAATGAAGAAATGCAGAGTCAAGAACGGACAAGCGTTAGGGGTTGAAGGTTTCAAAAAGATATTTCATTTTGCGGTCATGGAAAAAATCGTGACGCTTGTTTGCCGGTCACTCACTCACCCTGAAGGAGTCATTTCACTTTCTTTCGCCACTTCATTTGAATTTTTAAAAATGGGATGGATATCGTTCTCAGCACTAGCGCTCTCGAGAAATTAGGATGGATTCGAATTGTTCCGCCCTTGTGCATATTCTTAAGAAAAAAGCGGTATTGTGAACTTACAGTAATGGAGGTGAAAATGCAAATTTTGAAATATGTAAATAATTTAATATCTATGAATTTTCAATTTCACTTTATTCTCTCTGGAATCTGAAGATTATACAAACATTTAAAAGAGATTTTAATCTCAAAACCGAAATGCCGGTTGATGAATAATGAAGTTTCTGGTTTTATTCCTATATTTTTTATTTCGCCTTTAGAATTTGCTATTAATTATATAAATAAAAGATTGCATGTGTGCAAAATTGTATTTAGTATCATCGCAACGGGCAAATACTTAAAGCAGTCGCTAAAACAATGAAAAATAATGTAGTAAACAGACTGAAAAATAGATATATTAAATTTTAAAAAATAGCATTGAAAAAAAAAGAAAAAAATGTTTAGCGATAGGATTGGTATAGTGAAAATTTTTATTTTGTGAATTTTAAACTGGAGTAAAGTACATTTATCTGCTATAATATACCATTAAGTTCTTGAAAGAAAACGATTAAATCCCGATTAATTTCAAATAAAATTCTAATAATATTTTTTAAAAACCTTTTCTTAGAGAATGCCGATTATTTCAGAAATAGCTATATAAATATTTGGTAAACAGGTAGAAAAATTTGCTCTGTCATGAACGATTTTTTCTTCATACTCGCCTCATCATAATTGCCGTATTTTATCGATAATCTGAACACGGCAATAAAAAGACTTATTTTCTCAGTTTTGGCATTAATTAAATATTGCCAAGCAAATAAAAAATGTCACAATCTTGGAGGAATTCCGGCGTATGTATGTAGTTTGGAGATCTTGGCGTAATCTGAAAATTATAAAGCATTTCAGGCTCCTCAAAAATAAATATTTTATCATTGAATTGTAAAACACATATGCATTTATTTATGAAACATTCATTAAAATGATTTCCTTATAGTATTACGTTTATAAATTCTTCCTAATGCCCTGAATAAAATTAATCTAAAAGTATTAAAAATATTTCTTTCCACCGGTAGTTTATCATTATCGTTTTCTGTTTCAATGATTATTATGCTTTTTCAAGATATCTTCGGCAATGACTATCTTAAAAAACCGATTCTTTATTTCCATTAAAATTTATTAACATTATCTATACAATGATGCCAATTTTGAAACATGATACAATATTTTTCTATGATTTCTACATATTTTAAATAATTTCTTCTTATATTAGTCACGACAAAATGCTCATCAATAAAGCTATTTTTCTAGGACATGAATGAAAATACACATATTAAAAATGTTTTTAAAAAATCAATCTACGTTTAAACAATTAAAGTAAAAGAAACACTGAATATTCCTTTTGTTTCTAGTAATTTTCGAAATGCTGCAAGAGAGTGATTCTTGTAATTTTCCAGTGCTGGAACACTTTACAAAATGTATATATTAGCATTAAATTGCAAACATTACTTTTTTCTAATAGAATTCATGAACTTATGACCTTATATATTCAAATTGTAGACTACATGGATTCAAATGCTTAACATTATTTCACCATTAGTATATAAATTTTGTATCAGAAAAAAGGATATTTTCGAAATTATTTCTACAATCTTACCATGCACATACTCACGTTTTAGATATTCCCGGAACGCGTAGTTTGAAGATGATTATATGCATTTGCATTTGACAAATAACTGTGATATAATAGTATAACTGATGTAGTTTGTTCACAGAATACAATCATGATGAGCATTGAGCATCAGTTTCTAAATTATACTGTTAAATTTCAATACAGTTTCTTGTTCTTTTTTTGTATTTTTCAAAATGTAAATAAAAGTGGGCAATATGTTGGTATAAGATTTCTTATAGTGTATAAGAACTCTATTGCAATTATTTATATTATTATAATGATTTGATTATTAAATATATTATTATAATTTCATTATTAAATATATTATTAAAATTTTATTATTAAATATATTATTATAATTTCATTATTAAATATATTTTTAAAATTTCATTATTAAATATAATATTATAATTTCTTTATTGAAAAATTAATTTTTTGAGGGGGATGGGAAGTGCAGTAGTTAAGGCGAATTATATTAATTTTGTATGTGTCTTTTTACTTTCACATATATGTAGCATAAAGTATAGTAATCGTCAAAAAAAAAATCGAACTCGAGATTTTGATGCATTGTAATGTTTTAGACCTCTCTGAGTTGAAATAATCTGTCCATATGTGAGTCTGTAGTAAAAATAACTCAAAAAGGATTTGAGTTAGATGGTTGAAATTCGATTCACTTTCTTCAGACCAAATTTTTAAACTTTTATCAAGTGAAATCTCTTCACAGTAAGTCAGTCTGTCTTGCGGATTCGAATATAAATTATCAAGATAACTACAAAACGATAAGAGACAGACAGATAAAAGTCAGTAACGTATTTAACATCTACAAGGTAGGCCTGTTAAAATTTGAGCTATCGGTCTTTACTTTCAGAAATAAGTAAGCACAATAATTCAAAAACGCTGCGACTTAAATATACCAAATTAGGTATGGAAATTTGTGACTACAAGTGCTGTTTTATGTCAAGTTTTCGTTTCAATTGGTTAAGAAAAACGTGTCTAAAATACAAATTCGATTTTCGAATACTATTAAACACATATCGTGCTTTATTTGCCAAAGATGGCCTGACAGATTCAGTAAAAATGGTAAATTCACGCTAAAAATATTACGTTACTATTCGCTCTAACATGATTTATAAGAGAATTTTTTAGAAAGTTTTGGGGAGACCATTTTCTGGTTCTTAGATGACAATCGAAAATCATTAAAATCAAAAGTATATTTTTAATGTAGATAATAGTTTCTCACTTTAGTAAACATTAAAATATCTCGCCAAGGAAAGTCATCAAAAATTGATTTGTGTATAAAGGATATTTTTTTTACAAAATGATTGTAAATAGACCTTTTTGAGCTACGCAAAACTGGTTCTCTGTTGTCTCTACGTTAATTAAAAGCTAACATATTAATATTTTAGTAATTATCAGTAAACCGGAAGTAGCGATTTAAAGGATCAATAACATGTTAAAAATTTATGTATACATAAATTCAGTTTTCAATACGGTAAATGTTTTACATAGAAAAATACGAAATGCCGAAGAGTGTTTTATGGAAATTTGTACCTAAAGATGTCTTTGTTGAGCTCTGAATCCGCAGAATATGGGTATTTATGTCTATAATACATTTTAACGAATGTTTTATAGGACTGAAAGTCCTTAACGTTGTTGGGATGTATTCTATTGCAAATTCAAGTAGAGCATTTGTTGAGTTCGTCAAAAACAGAATAAATGATATCTAAGCAGTATTCACTGCCAAATGCAAAAAATCCCAGAAAAAAACATAAAAAGATTTTTTTTAAAGTTATTAAAAGATGAGGAGGAAAACGGTATAATCTATAAATGTGATGAATTTTATGTACACCCATAATTTATTATTAAAACATGCTAATGTATACTTTCAATGCATTTTTCTCAAAATTGAATTTTACTAATTTTTTGCTCACTTTAAATCAAATAACTCAAATTATAATCATCATATTGCTATGAAATTAGGTCGACATTGTCTTTATGCTATTTTCTAGGGAATCGACTAAAATAATTTAGATCGATGGATTATTTTTTTAAATTTACAGCCTATTGTTTAAATAATAACGTCATAAATTTACTAAACATTTCAGGATAAATATCCAAGCGGTTCTAAAATTTTTATTTATTATTATAACCTTACGATTGTAGTTCATTCATTAGAGAAAAATATATAGCTTACTTTGATATAAATGTTGTTCAGATGAGAGAAATAGTTTTCTGGTGTAGAAAGTTTGAAGTTTTAAAATTCGCTTAAATTTAAGCTACTTAATATAAATTTTTCAAAAATATAAATGTTTATTTCAAATATTGACATCCTATTATTAATTTTGAATAGCCAAAAACCGAGAAAAATGGTTAAAATTCGTCTACACCTTTTCCTAAAATGTGCTTCGAACGCGTTCGGATAATTTAAAATGACTTGCATAACCATTTTTCAACTAAAATTATTTTACTCAGTAAATTATAAATATTAAATTATACAAAATATATTTAAATTAAATGAAATACAATCTTGGTGAAATACCTGGTCAGGCGGCTAATAATCCATATAGTTTTTTTTTTTAAAAGTATATTCTTATACTTAAAAAAAATTTATAAAAAAAAGAAAAAATGGCTACAAAATTGACTTTTGATAGGTCGTTCTTTCAAACAATGGATTTTTTATTTCGCCTTTTCACCTGGTTTATATTTTCGTCTGAAGTTGACAAGTTATTACACGAACAGATCAACTTATTCTAATCAAAATTGACAGACATCCACTTTATATGCGCCCATTTCTCCTTGATACAGTTTTTCAAATACTATACTTAAAAAAAACTACATATTGCTGTTAATGCAGCCTTTAGCACTCACAAATCATTCCCTTTAGTGCAACTACATGACTTTCGAAATTGACACAATGAAATAGGCTTTAATAGAGAGATCTAAAAGAAATGCTTTCTTGCACTTTCAAAATATTGTCCCAATCCGATTTCACGCCTCATGGTGCATAATCGTTTCGAACCGAAACACCTTTTCATTTCACTTCCTCCATTATTAAAACGGCTGCTGAATTTGCAAGCTTATAGGTGGAGTTTCGATAATGAAGGATTAGACGAAACGCAAACGATTTTGAATTTTTATGCTTTTTTTTTCATTCGTTTGATGTTTACTTTATTAACAGCTTCCGTGATTTTTATTTTTAATCGTTTTAATTATTCAATCTAATTTCTTAATCAGAGTAGTACTAAAAATAGCTTTATTTTTTTTCTCATTAGCAACGCGACTTTTGAAATGAATTTTTTTAATACTTTGATGTTCCAGATTTATAAGAATATCTACTATCAAGTAAATGCACTTTTAAAAAACATTTTTAATTTCGACTTTACAAAATAGCTCTAATAATAGAGTTATGTAAAAAAGTTAATTCTCTAAGAAACGCATTTGTTCTTTCTCAAAAAAATCATTGGTAAAAAAAATAAAGAATAAATAAAAATAATTCAGAGATTTTATTTTGAGCCTGATTTTTTTCTATTCATGTTTATTATTTTAAAAATATTATTTTATTTAATTGCAATTTATGCATTGTGACATCTTCCTTCTACAAATGAAAAATTTAGATTAATGTAACAAATTATTTTGTTAAGACATATGCTCATTATATGTGACTTATGACAAAATGTCCGCATCATTATTCACAACACATTAAAATTTCTTTCGGAAAAAATATTTTATAAAAGAAACCCCCCCAAAATGTTAAATATTAAAAAAGGAGAAAAGGAAGTACTTTCATGTTGAACGGAACAATGAAATATCAAGATGAATGAAATATTTAATTAGAATATTATTTTCTGAATCAGATATGAAACCATTTGAATTAATTTGCAAGAAGGGCATAGGGGAAAATAAGAATAATTGCACAGTCTGTAATCAGACGGACAGACGATCAACTCCTTGTTGGATTTGACTCAAATTTTGATAAGATGTTTATACTATATATATTAAAAATATGCTTCGAATTTTACCTATTTCACTCTTTTTATTTTGTAATGTTTTATTTTATTTTGTGTTAATTTATATTCTATTAGCCGGACAGACAGAGTTGGCCAAAATGCATTTTGCTCAAAATTGGATAGATGTTTATAGATTTCGCGCAAGGACATAAACTAAATTTCATCTGTTTCCAGCTCAAAGTGTTTTCTTGTTATCTTTAACACAAACAAACAGACAAAAATATATTTTTTTAATTCAGGGAGATCTAAAACATTCTGTGTAAAGCATTTTGTATTCAAAATTTCACGTCCGAATTTTTTGACGATTACAATACTTTCTCTATATTTAGTTCATGATAAGCAAAAAAAAAGGCAATATAAAAGTGTTGGAAAATGTCTTGCCTCTGAGCCTGAAAATATTCATAAGGAATTAATGAGAAAATAGCAAAAATTAGTACCCCCCCTCTTACACAATCGTTTTTTGGTTTTATATCATGCCGAAATTCATGATTGTTTTTGTAGACTTCTTTTTATGATATTATCTAAATAATTCTAGAATTTTTTTTTACAGATAAAAAGTTCTAAATTGAATATTAGCGTCTAATAGTCAAGTTTTCAATTAACCACTATGATTACAGTTTCAAAGTGCTCAAACAATTAAGGTTTAGCTGCAATTGAAAATGAGCAGAAAAATAATCATTGTATTTTATTTTTTGAAAAGCTTACTCAATATATTATTTTAAAAATTAATAAATGTACTAAATAAATTCAATTTATTTCAGTTATTTTACTTTCAAATATTTTTATTGTGTGAAATTATGTTGCCAATACTATTAAGTTTTTGATTTTTTTTCATTCACATAAAATTAAAATTCTATAATTATTTTTTCCAGTGTGAGAAAAAGTAGTGAAGCATGGTTGAAATTTAAAGGCAAATGTAATACTTTTTCATTATTTTAAATTTTAAATTGTTTATTTAAATAATTTAAGGCATAGTGAATTACATTTCTTGCCAATATTTGACCCAAGGTGAGGGAGAAGTAATTTTTCTTTCAAGAGATATCGCGTTTTTGATACTAACTGACAGTTTCAAACGAGCTGTGAAATTGCAAAAATATGAATAAATAAAGATTAACAAAATGAGTTACACCCTTTTGTTTCAAGAATTCTCATGAAATAATTTTAAAAAACAAAATACCAACTATTGTGAGCTTATGAAAATAGAGTGACTTTGAATGCCAATAGGATGAAATTGTAATACTTACTTTGATTGATTTTGCTTAACTTTCTTTCTCAATGTTTTTGGTAAAGCGAATTTCACATTAAATATGTTTGGAAATCAGTCTATGAAACAGAATTAAATCCTTATTTACAAAAAATTAATAAAACATTTGAAACAATTATAATGAATATAAAGAATTATCAATTTTTATAAACATCAATCGGAAGATAATATTTGAAAATAATACTGAAAGAAGTTTAAATGATATTATAATGTTAATATTTTCATGAGACTATTTATTCTTGATCAAGTGAGCAATATTTATGATTTAGTGTAATTTATTTTAATAGTAGGCCGTCAAAAATATCTCTGTCAAATTTTATCCAATGTACCGTTTGAAAATTCTAAGGAATAAAAAATAATGAAATATCAACATCTAATAATTATTGTTTCACAAACAGTAATATATATACATTTCTACCTCTATTAATTATTCAAAAGAAGCGGTGAATTCAATGCAGCTAAAGATTCATTAAAACAGTCTGAAATTTCATATGATGTTTATATTTAATTGTTAACATTCGAAAAAAGAACGATTTCTGGGTTATGGATATAAACGCTTTATGCACATAATCGACTGCTTAATAAAATATTATTTGTAATTTTATTACTACAACTGTAATATTGTTTTAAATAGAAATTCGGTGACATCTATAAAAACATATTGGGAAATAACATATAATGATGTGTACTTATTTCGTAATAATGACTGATTTTTAAGTAAGTAAGTTATAAGCAAATATTCGTTTTTTGATTAATTTAATTTCATTTTATCGATAACTATCTGATTAGTTCATTTTTATTAATTTATTAATATTTTGCTCACACCGTTCATAAATTTTTTTAAAAAATGAGCTCTCGCATAATCTATTTTTTACTAATTGTTTTTCTAATTGACTTAATACAGTTTATATAATTGTCTGATATTAATAAAATGATAAAAAAAAACTTAAATGGAAGTCTAGCTTTCTATATAAAAGTCAGGAGGTCTGTTCAGTTCAGATTAATTTTCTACTCTGATTAAACTGATGAACTGAATAAAATAAAATTCTATGATATAATATCTAAGGAATAACTTAATTCAGGAGAAACATAATTTAAAATACAGACTAATAGATGCCTATATCTAATATATAAAATTCTCGTGTCACAGTTTTCGTTGCCATACTCCTCCGAAACAGCTTGACCGATTTTGATGAAATTTTTTGTGCTTATCCGGTATCTATGAGAATCGGCCAACATCTATTTTTCATCCCCCTAAATGTTAGGGGTAGTACAACCCTAAATTTTTTTATTATTTTTTAGACAAAATTTTTAATATCTATTTTTTTATGATACAACATACAAAAATACATACAATCCTCAATTTTCACCCTTCTACGATCAACCCTTATTTTTTAATAGCCATTTTAGTAATTTAATCATTTTTCCTCTCCGGTCGAAAACTGATCAATCGTCATTTAATTAGTTATCCCCGCCAGATGTCTACAGGTGTCACTTCTGACCCAGTAAACAGCACGGAGTAGGGATGAGAACGAAGCCGCTCTCCTTTCTTTCTCACTCCCTACACAGTTGTCGGCCATCATTATTGTTTATGCATCAAGTGTAGTAGTAACGTTGACAATTATTATTTTGCTATCTCAGTGTAACTCTCATATTAACTTTTAATCATTCCTATTTTATCAATAATAATTAAATTATCAATTTTGAGTGTATTTTGCACGATTAGTTGATCAAGTGATTTTATAACCTCAAAAGTACTCAACACGTGACACGAGCTTCCAATAACAACGGATTTTGTGTTGTAAGTATACTTTTTTTTATTTATATCGAAAATGTTGTAGATCTTATAAAAATGTAATTTTAATTTAATTTTATTAAAAAAATGTAATTGAACAATTAAAATTTTCATAGTTTCCAATAAATCAATCATTATGAATCTTTATTTTGAAATGTCAATGGAAATATTGGTTGTATGAAAAAATTATAAGAGACAATGTTTTCATAAAATTTAATTTTTTACTTTTGTTTGAAAAATTTTTCAATAAAACTTATATTTTTGTTATAATTTCATAAATTAAAACTAATCATTTCAAAACTGCGGCAAAAATCCTGGCCCTAATTATACTTTTAACATTTTTCCTCATTAAATAATTTCATTAATTCTATTTATGTATGTTTTGTACAGTGAGCAATGCCAAAAAAACGCAAAGGGGCTGATTTGAGCCGCAGTACAAGTAAAGCTCGAAACTTGCGAAATAGCAGATCCGAAAGAACAGAAGAACAAATCCAGCAACAAAATACTGATGCACGTGTCAGAATGGCGCAATTTCATCAAGAAGAGCCAGAAGATACACGAGCTGAACGCAATGAAGTAAGAAGATTAGAACAACGACAATCACGCCGTTTCACAGTCAATAGACGAAGAACAAATGACCAACAACGACAACAGGTACATCGAGCATTATTATTTGGGATGAATGTACTATGGCACACAAACATTCACTTGAGGCGTTGAACAGGACATTGAAAGATATTAAAAACAGTTGGCGGAACTCTGTTGGTCCTTTCAGGTGATTTCAGACAAACACTTCCAGTCATTCCACGTTCAACATACGCTGATGAGATCAACGCTTGCTTAAAATCATCTCCATTGTGGCGTAATGTTGAAAAATTACAGCTAAAAATAAATATGCGCGTTCAAGATCCATCCGCTGAAACATTTTCAAAACAACTCTTAGATATCGGTGATGGAAAAGTTGCTATAGATGAAACTGGATACGTAAAATTACCGACCGATTTCTGCACAATCGCTGATTCGCAAGATACTCTCATTGAACAAATATTTCCCGATGTACACACACAGTACATAAATCATGAGTGGCTTGCAGAAAGAGCGATTTTAGAGGCAAAAAATGTAGACGTTGACAATTTAAATCTGAAGATACAAATGTTGTTGCCAGGGAACTTGGTATCATTTAAATCTATTGATACAGTTTGCGACGACAGCGAAGCAGTAAATTTTCCCACAGAGTTTTTGAACTCACTGGATTTGCCAGGCATGCCACCGCATAATTTACAATTAAAGGTTGAATCTCCAATTATCTTGCTTCGTAATTTGAACCCGCCCCGGCTGTGCAACGGTACGCGATTAGTCATTCAAAAATTAATGAAAAACGTGATCGAAGCCAGGATTTTAAATGGCAAGTTCAGAGGTGAAAATATACTCATACCACGGATTCCTATTATACCTACAGATGTGCCAATTCAATTCAAACGTATTCAGTATCCGATTAGATTGGCATTTGCAATGACCATCAACAAATCCCAAGGTCAAACGATGTTTGTTTGTGGATTAGATTTGAGAACACCATGTTTTTCACACGGACAATTATACGTAGCATGCTCTCGAGTGGGTAAACCATCCAGTTTGTTTGTGTTAGCTAAAGATGGACTAACAAAAAATATTGTTCACGCTATAGCATTAAGAGATTGATATTGTTTAATAGTGTTACTGTCGTAATTGTTTAATTAATGATATATAATTTTAAGGAATAAATTATAATAACTTAAAAATAATGTTTGCCTTTTGTTATTTTTATATTCCCTCATCGTTCACAGCGCTCCATGCTTATTTCACGCATATACCACATTCTTACATAAATACAATATACACATTCTAACATACATACATACTTACAATAAGTAAGCTATTTTTTGTCTACACTAGAAATTACTAGGAAATTATTTATATGGCAAAACAACGTTTGCCGGGTCAGCTAGTTATGCTATAAAATTTTCAATATATTATACTGTTTTAGTATTTTAATTGAAAGTTTTACACAGTATCGTGGATTTTAAAAATTGAAGATATAAGCACAAATTTTACCCATTATTATATACATTTTCATAAAAGTGAATGCAAATCTACATTCTGGGTAGTTGCAACTCAAACAAAAAAATATTTTAAAAGAAGAACCACAAGTTTGTTGCGAGATTACTTTTCAAATTCCGTACTGTGTTTAAAATTAAAGCTCTGAAAAATGACTTTGAGTTTCAAATGCAACTTCAATAGTGATGTGGTGTAATGATTTAGAAAAAGAATGCACATTCTTTTATTTTATCATTACCTTACAGCGGTTCAAAATTATTTCATTCTGTTCCAAAATAGCTATCAAGTATCTTTGAGTGAAAAAGGAAGAAAAAAAAAACACATTAAGATTAAATATATGAAATCAACCTAATTAATTTCCTTGTGGCTAAGCTGGATTCCTTATGCCAATACTTATTTAATCATGAGGATATTAAAACGATTGGTAACAATGACTGATTATTAAATCAGCAATTTCTATTTTTTCGATGCTTTTTTCTGTTTTTTCTATTAAAACGCTTTCTTATTTGTTCAGAACACTGACAGATGTTTGATATCATTCATTGCCATGTTTTACCAATTGCACGTTTATCGCCAGACGATTTATATCTTCGTTCATCATAATTCTTTTCTAAACTGAAATAACAGATTCGTTCTTACAAAAAGAATTTTTGACAGTTAATAGTTTTAGAACTTCTTTTATAACAAAAGAAGGTTTTGTTTTCGTGTTTCTTCCAGAAAGAATAATTTTTTTCCTTGTTCATTGCCATTTCATGTTGATGAAATGAAAGTTTCTATCTTCACCTCTAGTGTTAAAAACTGCAAACACTCCATAATATACTCGATATCATTTAATACCACATTTTACCTCTGCTTGTTTATCGCCAAACGATGTATACCTTCATTCGTAATAATTTTTTCTAAACTGAAATAATTGATTCGTCAGAGTCAAAAGAATTTCTGTCAGTTGAAAGCTTTCGAAGTATTTTTTGTATGACAAAAGAAAGCTTTGTTCTCATGTTTCTTCCAGAACGAATTATTTTTTCCTTGTTCGTTGCCAATTCGTGTTGGTGAAATTCTAATTCGTTAAAACTTCAAGCACTCCATCATATATTCGATATCATTTAATACCACCTTTTACCATATGCACAATTAAGCCAAACGATTAATAGCGTTATTCTTTATTATTCTTTTCTAAATTGAAATAATTGATTCGTTAATACAAAAAAATGTTGTCAGTTAAGAAAGCTTTGTTTCCATGTTTCTTCCAGAATAATTTTTTTCTCCCTTGTTCGTTGCAATTTCGTGTTGGTGAAATTCTAGTTATCTTTCTATCTTCACCTCTAGTGTTAAAAACTCTAAGCACTCCATCATGCTTGTCTCTAAATGTGTT
Organism: Argiope trifasciata; assembly: GCA_026543055.1. Lineage (NCBI taxonomy): Eukaryota > Metazoa > Arthropoda > Arachnida > Araneae > Araneidae > Argiope > Argiope trifasciata. The sequence continues at coordinate 52,070 of JAPMOQ010060086.1, forward strand.
AAATGTAATCTAAATGACTTTTTTGCCTAGTTCTTCACGAATTACTTAACTTTAGTTTTCCCTATTATTTTTTTTCATCAACTCATTCGTGCTGATAAGCAAAGGGAAAAATGAGGGAAATTGTTTTCATCAGTTATTCAACTAACGACTTTTTAGATAAAAAAGTGGAAATGAATAAAGTATTTGCACGCAAGGAGTTGACTTTACACGAAATAAAACGTTTTTATTTTCTTTCCTTGAAAAGTTCATTCTAAAAATACATATAATCTAATTCTGTTGGCTTTTTTTATGCATAGAATATTAAAAATAATTTTAAAAATGTCTCCTATTTTGCATCCTTTAATATTTAAAATGAATTCTAGTACTAACAAAATTGCCTTTCTACATCATATAAATCAATTTTCTTACATGTTTCAAATGCATTGCAGATATTTTATTTTAGAACCAGGAAAGGAAAAAAAAAGAATCCCACCAAAGGTCAGTGTATAATTAGACATTAATTATTCTAATTATGATAATATTAATAATTATGCTAATATTAATGTCATGTGAAAAGCCATTGAAAAAGTTTCATTCTTAGAATAAAACTGGCCGATTTCTGAAGTTTTTCATTTCATAGTTTTAGGTAACTTAATATCATTTCTAATAAGCTCTTTAAGAAAGATCCACTAATCGAGATACAGTATCTCCATTAAGTGGTCGTTGATTATTAGCTTAATCTAGCAAGATTGAAGTTTCATAATGAAGATAGTATTTTCAACATAAGAGGGATTATTTATTTTAAATGTTAGTGCATCAGTTACATTCTATTAAATACTAACTACCTATATAGATTAGGACACTGTATAAAAATTAAATATTGTAATTTTTTTTCAGAAAATTAATTAGTTTTCACAAAAATAAAATAAATTATAATTCCTTGCATTATTTAAGGCACTTTTCCAATCTAAATATATACCCATCTCTAAACTTTTAGGAGTTAGTTATTAAATGACAACTAAAATAGCTATTTTGTACATGCCGGCGTTCTGTCATAGAAGTAGCGTGTCTTCCCCTTGATCTGGGAGTCCCGGTTCGAGCATGGTTGTTCTGTGTTCTATCAATGAATTGTATGAATGTGCCTCCCTGTAAAAAGGGGTTGTGCAAGTGAATGTGAAGCATGAAGTAGTCAAGTCGTACTCTTGACCCTAGTTGGCACTAGGGTCAGGGACAAAAAGGGATTCTCATTTTGGCTTAAATCGTTGATAGTAAGCTGTCAGCGGGCTTGCAAAGTACCACAAGTAACAACAACTACAACATCCTGTGCATTCCTGGAAAGATGAGACTTATTAGAAAAGATCTAAGATCGTTACAGCTTCAAAACCGAATATCCCCAATGATCACTAGATATCCTAGTAGCACACACAAATCATAAGTTAAACGACCTCCTGTTGCAATGGAGTGGAAATTTGGAAAGAAGGCTTTGATTCAGGTGTTTTCTCCTTCAGCTGAAGCCGTGATGGCTTGGTGGTAAGATTTCGGCTTTTGAATCTTTGAGATTCAGACTTGACACATGATTCCACTAAACAACCATCGTGTAAGCTGATCTGGTGCACTTTAAATCCGTCTGGTCAAACGTTTTCCCGTTGGTATGGTGTTGAAGTTTGGAAAAGAGGCTTGAGCACAGATGTCGTCCGTATCACTGACCGTGGTTCAAAATTGTGAGATTCGGCCCCAAATAGTCCTAATATTTCTTTAAAAGGGACGTTAATATATCTAAACTAAACTATCTATTTCATTTGACCACCCAAACTGATGCGCTGGTTTGTGAAAATAGCGCACTTCCCATTTCAAATCAAAAAGATAAAGTAATTAGACTAAATAAATCATATATTATAATGTGTTTGCTTCAGTAAATATGATTTTAAAAACAGGATATTTTAAATGTATTTTAATTTTCACCTTACTAGCCTTCGAAAATAAAAATCATTGTCTTCGACCGGAAAAAGTCTTCACTGACGCGTGGAAATTTGCTAAGTAAAAGCAGCCATTATCCTTCAGAATGTCATTAATAAATTACGATATTATCCGACGAAGCGTGAACCAAAAGCATTATTCAAATAATACAATCCGGATCTTGTAATTAATTTTAAAATCCCTCCTACAACTCTTCCTTCTTAAACAAACGAGACAGCAAACTTCAAAGTAAAGTAAATTAAAATAAAACCAAACCCCTTTCGTCTGGAGTGCTACTATTCAAAGGGTGTGGATCTTGTTCATTCGATTATAATAACGCTTTGAGAAGAATTCGATTCTCTGCTACTTTCATAGACAATATGCTGACTTTTTGTTTTACTGCGGTTTCAGACAATGCTTAACATACCCAAACTCAATTAGAGCTTCCCTAGAAGAGAAAGCGTCAATTGTTTTATGCGTATGACGAAGGTCAACGGGTATGCCACCTTTATTCAGCGAGCTTTCTCTTATAAGACCATTGTCTTTTACTGAGGGACATGACTGGATCGGTTTCTTGCAGACGCCCCGTTTTAGTGTTAATGAGCTATGCCCATGGACATCTTCATGGCTAGCGAGGAATGTGTTCCAGTCTCTTGGACACACAATGGGCAGGTTCATTTCTCATTGTGGAGCATGCGAATGATGTCAAAAAAGCGATTTTGTAACGTCTTCCCTTATTGTTCTGGTTCGAGAATTCGGGTTCCATTGTTGCCAATTCATCTAATGAAATTTCGGCAGTTTAATTGCAGTAGCTAGCGGAAGGCAAAAGCGGAGTGTTAAGTTCTGATGACTGACCTGGTATTGTAGGTCAACTGAGATACCGTCTTCGCGTGGTTGTTAAATTCGAAATCTTTTCAATGAATGAGTGGACGGGGTGACGTAATTCTTACGAATCCAGAGTAATGTAGGGTTATTGCAAATCATCACTTATCACCATTGAGGCTAATATTCATTGTACGGGTGAAAGTTTCGTAAGGGGTATAATAATAAAAAAATACTCGTCTTTTCATCTTCTAAGCTCTAAAGCATGACTATAGACTTTATATTACCTTCATCTGCATCTAAATCTTATCATTGTGTTTGTTTCTAATACCTTATAGTATTATTCTACTGTTTCAGTTATTCAGGAAAAATTTATTGAAGAATTGTTATGAAACAAAGCAGATTTATCAGACGATAATACGTTATATTAGTTTTATTTTGGCTTCCAACTATGAGAGAAAATAATGCGATTAAATATTTGAATAAAAATCTTTTGAATTTCATTGTAACAATAAAAAGTATTGATAAAAATAATAAAAAAAATATTTTTAAAAAATCAAATTTCTACGAAAAAAATTAGAGAGACAAAATTTTACATCATTAAATATTTATTTTTCAAATTTTTAAATTAATATAATCTTTGTTTCATAATATTTTGAGAAATCATAGCCAGAAATTGCCAAAATTCCGCAGGAATTTTTACTAATTAACAGATTTTAGAAATCGTTTCTAGCTTCATATTCCCAATCTGTAAAATACATTTCTTTTTTTTTTTTTTTCAATTTTGGTAGCTAAATGTCTATAGTGCGTCAATATATAAACTTATTCTTTTTTATTATTTATAACGATTATAATTCATATCTAATGAAAAACGTGAAAAGTACTTAATATGTTAAATAATTTTAATATTACATTTAAATGAATAATCTGTTTTAGTTTGTTATTTTGTTCTCTGTTTCTCAAGTAATGTTTCATCGTGCTTTTTTGATCTGAACTTTTTAATATTGAGCAACTATTACTAAAAGACTACATTAATTTCTATCTTTTTCTTCTTTCAGTAAATTTCATTTTGCAAGATTTATCAAAAATAAAGCTTCTTATATTCTATTTCTAGCCAATAAGCATTATCGACTAAAAAGCATTAATGGAATTATGGAAATTTTGCATTGCCAACTCGCTTCAAATTTTTCAGTATTTCTAATCAGAAGTTATTTTCTTATTTATTTTTATTTGAAAAAAAAAAGCTTGCTAGTGTAGAAAATTTTCAAATTCATTATTTCAATTTTATATTTCTAGCGCGGATTTACTTCTTGTATCAGTAGAATATATACATTTTATCGTTGAATACCTAAAGTTTCGAATTTATTTTAAACACAGAGTCAATATCTCTGGAATTGCTGTGAGCTGAATAAACATATTTCAGTAATAACTACTGCAACGAACAGTAGGGCTTTTGTTTTGTAAGTTTTTTTCAACAGGTGTTTTTATAAATTATTACTTTGCTGCAATACTATTCTATTCATTCCCTTTAAACTGTTAGGTTAGCCATTAAATTCTTTGAAAAATTAAAATTTAATAATTAATAATTTGTAATAGAATATTTCCTTATTGTAGTTTCAAATAAAATGAATACACATGAAAATTAATTAATAATGTAATTTTTGATTATTTACAGTTTCTAATTCTAAAATACTATTAAAAAACTTCATTCACAAAAAAATGAAAAAAAAACAAACATCGAACATCGAAAAAAACAAAAATATCGAAATTACACCACATTTCGCATTGATAGAATTTTTTTTTAAATTCATTTTATTTAAATGTAGTAGTATTAAAATGTTACAATTTATTTGTCACATAAGAAAGATATACTGAGTACAAATAAATATATGAATACTTTAATCTAATATTTGATTTTAAAACATGTTTATTAAATTTTCTACATTATGATAATTTTCATTTCATTATTGTAACGAATTGTAAATCCAAACAAAATGGACTCTTATCAAAATTTTTTTAAATAACATTTTTAACCAAAATACGCATTTTTCCCTCTCCAACAATGAAAAAAATCCAAAATAAATAATATATTTGTATGAGAATGATAACATTTATTTTTGCTTTTCTATGACTGTGGCTTCTGAATTACAGCTTAAAGAAGTAAAAATAATAATTATAAAAAACTCTTCTCGCCACATCAATTAACATTTTGAATTCACAACTATAAATCGAGTTTAAAATACAGTTTAGAGACACAAAAAAATTAATGTACAGGGAAAAATGTTTTCAGATAAATGAGTATTCAAAGCTAGTTCAGCTGATTTTGCGACTCAAAGACTGTTAATTTCTTTAATTATTTCAAATTAAAGAAAAAATTCTGTTAAAGTATTTAGAGCTTAAAATTCTTTAAATGGAGATCGATTCTCCGAATTAATTGCTAATTGCCTTAATTTTCTAAATGAACCGGAATTAAAACGAAAAAAGAATTACATAAACGTAATGTTTCCAATGATATAAATACTAAATATAACAATGTACTTCCTTGTTAGAAATTTCCGTCCAGCTGTAAAATAAATAAATAAATAACGAACCAATAAAGATAAAAAAAAGTCAAAAAAATCTCAATCAGGTGCGACGTTTGAATGCCTAATCATAAACAAGTGATTATTTAAAAGAATCGTTTGGATCTTTGATTCCTATCCTTGTTTACACTCCCTCAGGTCAATTGCCACCTGTTGTTTTATTTAGCTTCTGACATCCGTTCTTTTTATACACTGTTACACATTGCGTGTTTGTGATCACGGGAGGCATTAAAAGGACTCTAAAAATGGAACGACAATTAAGACTTTAAAAAGTACTTTATCTTATCTTAGTGTGTTTCCTACTGAGAAATCGTTTTCTTCTGAACTCGCGCGTGTGAAGATTCAACCTTTAAAAATATTCTGGCAGACGATTTTTTTTTCTACAATTGTTTCTGTTCAGCAATTGATGCGTGACTGTCGTTCGTTAGTTTGTTTCTTTATTTATTTTTGTTAGTTTTGTGTGACTTTTAGTAGACCATTTCTGGCTTCAAAATTGACAACAACAACAAAAAAAAATGGCACTTAACATTTTGCTTTTGCACTATCTTTTTTTTTTTCTTCTTCTTCCCCTTCTCTGAGCAATTTATATTCCATTTTGTGTTCTTAACCTACTTCTAACCAAGCATAATTGCAATGGCTTTCACCTCAAACGCTTGTTATTTTAATTTCAGTAGGTCTATTGGGTGCTTTCTTGATAATGGGTTCAGGTTTTATAAATATTTGTTGAAAATTTCAACACAGGGTTAAACGAGTGGTGTTAGCCAAAGAAATACATGATTTTTTTATTTTTTTATTTAGGTGCGTGGGTTTGTTTACCATGCATTTAAGTAAATTTTACTGTCTATTCTGATACCATCTGACAGTTAGAATCCATGCTAAATTTCGGTAAAATGCTAAACATTCTATTCGTGATTCGTACCTTATAAATCATCATGCTGTTTTTTTTAGTGAAAAGTATAATGTATCGTTTACTCTTTTCAATCATACTAAAAGTGAAAATAAATGGGAAGTTTATCTTTTGTCGAATCTTTAAAAAAATTGAGCATTCGTTTCACTTAAAAGATGAATTTAAATTGCTAATAAACTCAGGCAATGAGTCTGTGGGAAAGAATGTTGAAATCTTATTTATTTGTGTGAATTTTTTTAATGAATATTGATGCGGTACGCTTATTATTACTGTCTTGAAAATAGATTAATTTAATCATTAGCAGACATCGGAATTCATGATAAATTTTGTCAAATTTCCCGTTTCCTGTTTTCGTTCATTATGCGATATTTTATAAGTTATGAATTAATGAATTAATTAAGAATGTATTAAGCTAGGAAATACATAAAACAAATTCTATGAGATTTTTGTTTTGATTCTGTAAGAAGCAACCATTAAAAACTGTATTTTCCAAAAATGTTTATGTCCGATTTTTTTTCTTCATGAAATTTAGTTGAATTTACCATTGTCCTGAATAGCAGAATTTACTATAGAAAGTATTTTTCGTTAAATTTAATTTTAATGGCTACTTTGAATTTGTCAACATCCTCTCTTTCTTTTATTTGGCATTTAATTGCTCATTCACAAAATCCTGATTAGTATTAATATATTTAAGATAGTTCTGTTACCGTTATTGCTTATACTTTTGTCATAGACAATCCCGCTGACGACGTAGGCAATTTAAGTGGAGTCTGTGCAGTAAATTTTTGAGGATTAAGGTTACTGACCATCCGAGGACAGAAGTCTGACTTCTAGCTCATATGAAGATGACACTTACACACTCGCTTATACAACCTTGTCTTACAGGGGCACTTTTTCACACATCTTACTGATAGAACAACCATGTCTGAACCGAGACTCGAACCCGGGGCGCCCACATCACGGGGTATACACGCTATCCAGGACAAGATTCGGGCAGAGATTTCTACAAATATACATAGACATATTAGATACTTTCCAATTAGGTTATTTCACAGGCTTCTAGTCAGAGAAGGAGCGGCAGTAATAGTTTTATTAAAAAAGATATTATTAACCTCATTGCCAAATAAGTTTGTGAAAAAATTATTTGAATTATAAAATATTAAGATATCATTAAGGCCTTTTCAAATGAAATTGGCCAACTTTCTATCTGCTTCATTAGATTCGAATAACTATTCCAAATATTATATACACCGAATATTAACTTAAATAATATTTCCTTTAAACAATAATGACTCGATATAAGCGAATAGATAATTAAATAAAAAAATATACATACTTAGGAATTCATTAAAAATAAAAGGTATTAAAATAAAGTAAATCATTAACATTCTGTGATATTAATAACCAGATTGTGTTTTCTACCCAAAACTCTATCGCATACTCTCTAATTAACTCATCGAGTCAGAAAGCAATTACGTGGTATTTGGGTACAATTAACGCAATATAAACTTTTGGCGTGAATTAAGCATTTTTATTAAATCTATCGTGTCATACACAGCGAGGTTTTTTTTTGGGGGGGGGGATGTTTCATTCTTGTTATGCGATAATAATTTAGACACGTTTTCCCTATCGACTAATACAAAAATTGACATAAAACTACATTTATAATTGCTAAATTCTATATCATAATTGATATATTTAAGTTGTTGCGTTTTGCGTTTGCTTATTTCTGAAAGTATAGACTAACAGATGGCTAGCTCATTCTTTGATTCAGCCCAAAATTGTGTCTACACAACAGGTATTAAACCCGTGTACAGAATTTTGTCTATCTGGCTTTCTTCGTTTTGTAATTAGTGTGCTGACTTATATTCCAATAGTCAGTTAGCGTTTCCATGTTTCTGAAAATACAGACGATCAATCCTGGTTAAATTTGGCTCAAAATTTGATAGGTGTCTGCCCTTTAGATGCTAAATCTGTGTACCCAGTTTTAACTATGTAGCTCTCTTCAATTTGTAACTATCGCTCGGACAGTTAGGTAATCAGAATATCTCTGAAGAAATTTTGCTCAAACTTTGACAGAAATCTAAAAATTTGGTAACAAAGATGGTGTACCAAATTCCGTTCTTCTAACTCAAGGCTTTCTGACTTATCTTTGTCACAGACAGAAAGGCATTTTCCAGAAATATGTTTTTCACTCACAGGGAAGTCTAAAGTGTAGATATTCGTCAAAGTCTCGAGTTCGATTCTTTTTTAAAATATTAAAATACTTTTTCGATATTACTTACACGAGAGAGTAAAATTCACTAAAGTATGGAACTAAATTAATAAATTATCAAAAGAGGAGTCTAACTGCAAAAATGCTAAATCCATGACTGAGAGAAATATACACAACCATTGAATGCTCAAGCTAAAAAAAAAAATCAAATAGGAAAACAATCCTTTTTCAATCATTTTGATGATAAATAAGACCTTAACTCGTTTGAATGCCACAGACATAATGATAATGAATGAAAATCAGTTCTAGTTGAATTTCGAAATTTCTGTTTAAAAATTAAAGAGTCATTTAATAACTACAAAATTTTCAAAATAACTCTGTAAATTATTTATTTTTGTAAGTGATGCATACGATATGCATGATTTATTAAAATATAAGTCATGAATACATTTCATAAATCATGCATTCAATTTCTAATACATTTTGTAATGAAATTCTCAATGTTTTAATTTATTACTTTGTAATGAAATATTAATTCATTTCTTAATGCGATAGCGTTTTGAAACTAAACTCAAGTTTATATTCCCCATTATTATGTGCAATTTTAATCTTTGCATAATTCATCTACGAATTTAATTAGATTTTAGTTTCATTTCAGGTTCAAACTGATTGCGAATTTGAAAAAACGTATTTTTAGTTTCCATAAAGGTTGTTTTAAGAGAAGTTTTTGATAAATTTTACTTTATATTCTATAGAAAAACGGCTGAGAGTCAGAGGTATCAAAAAGGATTTCCAATCGGGTCCCGATTTTTTAAGAACATCCCTATGCATTAAATGCATCGACATAAACACTGCAAACATCTAGTTATTACCAAAACTATTTCCTGCTGATTGAGATTTTGTCAAAACCCCTTAAAAAACGTTTTTGTTCAAACTGAGGAAATGCTGTTTTATTGCTAACTCCTAGTAGCATACATATATAGTACAGTATTGTATGATACTAAACAATACTCGCAATAATGTATAATATTGTAAAATATTGAATAATATAATATCACAAAATATTGTACAGTATTGTGCCACAACTTGTATACAATATTTTATGATATAGAACAAAATTCGCAATATTGTATAATATTGTTAAATACTAAATGATATAATACAATATGGTACAACATTTTAGAGCACTGTACAAAATTCTTTGCTCTCTGGAGATGGATCCTGCATTTTATTTCTTGTGTCAATTTTCCTTCCCTCAACTAACATGAAATCTACAGCGATAAATCAGGTATTAGTCAACTAAAAATTTTATATGCGTCTAACAGTGCAAATTTAGTTGATGGGAAATAAAAGTTTACTAATAATCCTAAGTTAAAAGAAAAAGTTTATCACCGAACACTGAATAATTTTTTGACAACCAAGATTAAAAATAAAAGCCCGCATTGCCGTGGCATGCTTTTTCAATGCTACTTAGTCAGCGTGTATATGTTTATTTTTTTATTCATCCACCCCTTACAATAAATTGATAAAAGTAAAAAGAAAAACAATCGCTAACCGAGTCTGAAAGTCTGAAAATTGCTGTGTCAATCTGAGAATGCAGCCAATTTTGAGACTCATAAATCGTTTCATCTTATGAATAATAAAGCTTGGCGAACTTGGTGGAAGCGGAAAATTACCAGATGAACCTATTGTTGGGATCTGAAAGTCGCCAAATAAACCGATTAACCTGGCATAGTCTGAAAATATGTAGGGGCCCATAAAAATAAACACATACTGTCACACTTCAGATGACAAAAAGCTTCTGTGTGGATTAAACTTAGTAGTCATGCTATCCTTATTATCTATTAATGTGATTTTTCAAAACGAATTCAATAATAAAGCTTGCTGAGTTCCATGAAAAAGCTTTCACTTTCTCATATACAAAGTAGTGATGAAGTATATTAATCTTCAAAAGATTCGAACTCGAGATTTTGACAAATATCCACATTTTATACCCTCCCGAGTTTTGAAAAAAAAATTTTGGAATATAACCGTCTGTCTGTGGCAAAGTTAATAAGAAACACTTTGAGCTGGGCGCATGAAATTTAGTGTGCAGATTTAAAACCAAATTTGTATATTCCTATCAAATTTTGGACAAATTTGTTCAAAGGAAGCTTGTCTGTCTGGATGTTCGAATGTAAGTTAGCACAACAGCTACCAAACGAAGAGAGCTAGATAATTAATATTTGAAACATAGATTTAACATCTGTAGTAAAATCGCTTATGAAATTCTGAAACAAATTCAACAAGTTACAGGGGTTGACCGTCTTTAAGTATGTACATCCAGAACACGTAAACAAGATAATTCAAAAACGCAATGATTTGAATATATCGAATTTTGACTACAAGTGCAGTTTTGCATCAAATTTTTATTTCAATTAGGTGGGAAGAAAACATTTGAAATACAAATTCAGTTTTTAGATATTTTTGACAGTATTTCAGGGATTAATCACCCAAAACACTAGTGAAAGATGATATGATAGATTCAGCAAAAATGCTAAATTCACGTCAAAGGTTCAGACTTTCTAATTATTATACGCCCATGATACTCAAGGAGTTCACAAGGATTATATTTTTTATTAGGGAATGTGCGAGAAGCTTTTGGAGAAACCACTCTGGCTGGTTTGTGGTTCCTGGTTGGTTCCACAAACTGGTTCCCTCAAAGCCACTACCGTCTTTCTATTTTACTAAAAGGCTCAATATAAATTTGTAAGTGTCTCTAAATCTAACAATATTTTTGCTTGAAAAAAACTTGAATTTGCGAATGTAATCTGGCATAAAATGTAGAAAAAGGTATTTCAAATTGTAAACACGTTTTATACGTTTTTTAATTGCAAATACGTAACACTACATTTGATATTTTGTGTCAACAACCCCTAGCAAAGGATTTAATCATTTGAGATATAGGGGAACGTTGAATGGGCTAATGTTACGCCCGGGTTTTATGATCATTAATTATTTTGCAAGAAGATAGGGATCTTAAACAACGTTCTTAGCTTCACACATTCATAATGTAACAATAATCATGTAGGAAAGATAAAATCCTTAGATAAAAACGGTTTATAAGATGAGGGCGGTTTATAATCGTTAGTTTAAAAATTATCAAAAAAATTTGGCACTAAATGATGTTGGGCGAGTTAATACTTGGGTGGTGTTGACGCATTCTTCTTTTTCTGTAATGTCAAGCTGTCTATAAGAAGATTTTGACTTCTGATATGAAGGTTTTAACCTATTCCATTGTTAAAAACTAATTTTATAATATTAGTGGTATTTTTATCTTAAAAAACGGTATGGTTGAGAAGTAAAAAAAAACTAAGATAATAAACCTTTTAATGTAAAAGACAATGACGGTTTGTGTGCTGCAAAAATTAAAGTGCTATTAAATTAATATTTTTATTAGAGACTGGTGCATATTTGCACCACCCACATTTTTACTTTTTTATATAAATTTTCAATATTTTAATTCTAAATAAAATATTTTACTTCAAATTTTTTTAAACTTTTTCATATACATATTATAGAGAAAGTTTTATTAATCGTCAAAAAATTCTAACTCCATATTTTGACGAATCATTTTAGATCTCCCTGAATTCGAAAAACATAATTTTGAAAACTGTCCCTCGGTCTGTCTGTGACAAAGAGAATTCAAAAATATTTTGAGCTAGTCGGTTGAAATTTAGAAAACGCTCTTTACAATAAATTTGCAGATTTCTATCAAATTATAAGAACATCTGTGTAAAGAAAGTTTATATGTCCTCTTGTTCGAATATAAATTAACACTGTAAGAGAACAAGATGGATAACATTGGGAACACATATTTAACATCTATATTGTAGGTGCATATCAAATATACAGCAAGGCGTTACCATCAAGGCGTTACCTATTTATATACATTTAAACAACAAATAAAAAAAAAGTAATGACAAACATACCAAATTAGATATAAGATTTCGGTACTCCAAGTGCAGTTTTGTGTCAAATTTTTGTCTCAATTGGTGTTGAAGAAAAGCGTTTAAAACATAAATTCGATTTTTGGATACCATTCATCGCCTTTCAAGGATTAATCGCCATAATCCCTCTACATGGATGACACGATAGATAATAGTAAAAATGCTAAATTCAAGCCAACGGCTAATATCTCGTAGCTACAGAACTAATTCAACTTGAATATGAACATCGTGGAGACTCTTCTGAATTTCATATCTTTTACCAGACTGGAATGAAAATATCTAATGATGATCTTTGTTTCGATCGTCACTAGATCTCAAATTCGATCATCAAATTCTTTGATTATCGTTCGAGGATTTTGCATTTACAAGATTCACATTTGGTCTTACGTCATTTGATATCATGCCTGAATTTGAGGACTTATCCATTGTACTATAAAGTTCTGCCATTTTAACTGTTTTATCCATAAGATTACCCGAGTTTAGATACCTCAAAATACTAGAGCGTCCGAGTTTCTTTCAGAAAAAAAAAACCACTTTTTCCTTTTGTCAAAATTCTCAATGAAACCTGTATTCTTAAAAGGTGATATACGAAAAAGAGCATCATTTAAAGTCGATACAGATGTATGCCTAGATTCAAAGTTCTCAGAAACGTCCCTTCCTTCCAAACCCATCAAGGTAAGTATATTAAACAAATAAAGCACGTGTTCCAAGTAACCAATTAATGATAATTCCAGCGTAGGGATTTCCCAGTAGGGATTATCCAGGCGTCTGCGGTGCCGGTCGTAGATCAGTTGAAAGGGTATTTTGGGCATCCCAGTATCATTAATACTTTCCATTATTCGAAAAAAATTTCAAAGGCCATGGTAAAAACAAAGTTAAAAGCAGAAAAAGAAGGATTGCAATAATAAAGAAAACACAACCTTAGAATTTTGTAGTTTATTAAATGAGGAATTGCAAACATGTATCTAAAAATACAATTATCAGAGAATATTCTTTAATTTGGTCGATTTTAAAAGTTATTAAATTTGTTAAAAGTTAATTTTAAAAGTTTTTGCGAAGTCATTAAATTTCCCAGCTTCAACTATAAATATCAGAAGAGCATTATTTAAATTTAAAAAAGCCCGCAAAAATATGAATTATCTTAGACATATTACCGTAAACAGAACTCAGAGCAGAATTCTGTAAGCTATGTATTTATCTGGCTGAAAATTGAAAAAGAAATAAAACTGCATAAGGCTAGTAAGAAGTGGCCATTGAAAACATATTTTTCAATTACTTTAAAAAATTGTGGGAAATTAGAAAATTTGGTTCAAGAAATGTAAAAAAAAAAATTGCAAAGGATTTATTTTTACTACCAATTTTACATATAATAGAAAATTAAATACAAAAAATTATCAAGCCCGTAAAAGTCATTTCTTCTATTATAGAATTATTATTTTAATGGCTTCACTAAATTTCAGAAATATCATATGTTTATCAATACGCCCATAAAACAATATACTTTCATCAAGGTAAAATAATCATCATTGCATTGAAGTGCTCTATTCAGTTCGTAGAAAAGATAAAATAAGAAACTGGTATCAATCCAATAACTTTAATTCAAATTCCTATTAAATCACTAGATAGATCCAGATCCACCCACGGGCTTTTGAGTGTTTGGATCAATGAAAAAAACATTGGACAATCTTAGATCTAAAGTTTTCAATGGACAATCGAAAAATGGAAAAAAAGGATTTGACCTTTCTTATCTAATTTTTTTTTTAATTCAAAGTGAAAAATTATATTTTGATTATATTAATACGTAGGATGGTAAATATAAACAAAGGTATTCAACAAAAACATTTAACGAATAATTTTTCAGTTTGTTTGTAAAGATGTAATATTTATTATTTCTTTCGCTTAAGAATTTTTAAATTGTGTTCGTAAAAGCTATATAAATATGGAAAAAAATTAAATTTGATAAAATTAATCTTAAAAAACACTTAGTGAAAATTAGAATCTTATTTTCATTATTTTTAAGAAGCGTTATTAAAAATTTTGTTATTCATTACTTAAATATTATAGAATTTTGGAATCAACGTTCCATTTTTACTAACCCTAAGCGATGAACTGTCAAATGGCTTTTTTAATAGGAATGCCAACACTTTATTGCAGGAATGGTGGAAAATTCAAATATTGTGTTAATTTTGGGACACCCTTTAAAATTTTCATATAAAAATAACATAAATTTTAATCCTGGTAACACAGTGGATGGCCCAATTAAGATTAAAACCTTTGAAAGAAAAAAACCCCACGCCACTTAATTGGTGCATGGAACAAAATTTTGTCATAATTGTATAGAAGGAATTTATTAAGTGAGTATTGTGATACCCATTTGAAGGCGTTATAATAGTTGATAACCTTTAGACTAATAATGGCATGATTAACAAGGGCATAGTTTATCTTATTGCATAAAGACTGCATTCAATTCTACTGGTGAAAGCTAAAGAAAATGTCGCAATATTCATAGATTAAATACAGGGTGAGTTTTAATTAGCATACGGCTTCAAACTGGTATTACTTCTGTAATCTTCACTAAATGTCATTACGAATGCGCGCAATGACATACGGCATCAAAGATAAGTGCAAAAAGGAAAGGTGTAAAATTTTGAAAGCTCCTTCGTACCCAGGTGTTGTGCAATATGATATGATATTGATTAGTATTTTACAATATTTTATAATATTGCGACTATTGATAAATATTGTACACTATTGTACAGTATTTGTATGCTATTAGGGAGTAAACATCTCTACCTGATAAAAATACTTTCCATATTTGGTCATTTTTGGTCTATCGGTCTGCCCTGTGCAATGATTTGCATGAATATTGTATCATTCATATCGCGGTTTTTATATATTGTTAGTTTATAGACATTTCATGATAAAAGCTGGGAATAATAGTCTTTCCTAAACTTTCTCGAATACAATTTAACAACGCATTCATACACTATTGTTCACCAGAGATATTTTACACCATTAGTGAAATATAGTTACGAAGAAGTCTGTTAGAGTGAAGATTTCAAAAGTTAATCGCTGGTATGTGGTTAAAGCACAACTTCAAGAAAACCGAATATATACTTTGACAGCTTTTTTTCGACCGATTGAAACTAAAATTTGTCTGAATTTCATATATTTAAACCTTTGCGTTTTTAAGTTATCTGTTTTACATACTTCTGAAGCTATAGATCGATAGACGGGAATTTTTTTTGGCAGATTTGGTTATGAATTTAATAGCCATCTATTGCTTTATTGCTTACTTGCTAAACTAATCGACATAATTTTATCCTTCAAATTATCCACGTTTTGTATTAAGTGGTATTCTTACAGCTAGAAGGAGAGGCTTCTTCTGAATGTTTTTCAACAACTAGGAGGGATTTCTTCTGAATGTATTTCATTCAAAATTTGTTAAAAATCTACAAATTTGGAGAAGAGACAAGATACTGAATTTCATTCTTCCAGATAAAAATATTTTTGAATCAAAATATTCCCAGACAAAGAAATATATTTTTAAAATGTTGTTAAGATCTCGAGGTTATATTTTTTGACGATAATAGTACTTTCTTTTTGTGTTAATTTGTATACTGCCGATAATGAGTTATGTGACAGAGTTAAAAAAAACAACAAAGGAATTCCATATTTTAACTTCACCTAATAAATTTTATCATCTAAACATCATTAGCTAAAAGCAAATAAAAAAAATCTTTATCAAAAGCGATTACGCGCACTCTCTAACAAAAGTATTGTTTCAGAGAACACCTAGCATAGCATAGGCGTAAATTATTTATGATATATTAACTTTTGTTTTGATTTTAGCATTTTTAATGAATCCATCGCGTGATCCTTGTTGTCTTATTTGGCGATTAATCACTGGCATGTGGTTAATCGCATCCGAAAATCGAATTTGTGTTTTAGATGCATTTTTCTCAGCTGAGTTAAACAAAAATATGTCAAAAACTACAATTATAGTCATAAATTGTGATACGAAAATTGATATACTTAAGTTATTGTGACTTTGAGCTGTTCCGTTGACAAAAGTACAGACGGACATACAGTCAACCCCGCGTTGGATTTGGCTCAAACTTTTAAAAGTGTATAGACTCTACTTGTTTATTATATGCATTGAATTTCATCCGTCTAGCTCTCTTCATTTTGTAGTTATCGTCTTAAATTATATTCGAACAGCCAAATAGACATACTTCTCTGAGCGGGTATTGTTTAAAATTTGATAGATATCTACGAATTTGGTATAAAGACCGTATATCAAATTTCAACCATGTAGATTAAAACGTTTTTATTTATCACAGATAAAACATAGATATACATTATCCAAAAATGGGTTTTTCAATCTCTGGGAGATCTAAAATTTGGAGATTCATCGAAATCTGGAGTTCGAATTTTTTGATTAATACTATATTTTATTATATGTTATGTACATTATAGAATAAAAATAATGTAATTTTCAAAATTTCTGTACGGATACTTTTTAGAAACCTCCAAAATTCGTTAAAATTTCTTTGGAAACAATATAAATATCATTTGCCTTTCTGACGGTTACTACAATTTGTTTAAACGACATATGCAAGCAATAAAAAATAAAGATTATTTCTTTTGCATCTTATGTATCAAATATGGAATTATTTGTTAACGTTCTTCAACCGAAGCCGAAATTTCATGGTAACCTTGTAGATTATTGTGTTCATTTATCAACGACGATAATATATGTTGGTTCGCGTTGTAATGTTAAGAGTAATTTGCAGTTTTCTTTTTAATCGCAACCCACAGGAATTAGAAAACCAAAAGCGTTTTGAGAAAAATTGATGCATTTTTAGGTTGTATCGTTTTGTATCAAAATAAATTATTCACCATAATTTCGTTTTTGATTGCATTTTGATGTGAAAATGTTAAGTTGTTCAACCTTGAAGGAAGAATTATTTTATGGTTTGATACAATAAAAAAAACTACTTCAGAGCTTAATGTCCTTCTTGAATCTTTTAATACTTAATACATTTCGATAACTACCTCAATGATTTATTCATAATAACACCGCTTATATTATGGGAGTAACCCATAACCAGAACACGAGAAAAAAAAATTGGTCAATCTAAATGTCTGAAGAACAGGAAATGCGTTTACTTTATCCATCTCAATTTTATGTGACCTTAATGCTCCACAACAATAACACATAAAACCTTGTTGGAGAATTATTCTCTCAAATTGACCACTTCCGCCCCCCTTTGAAAGGGAGGCATTAGACTAACAAATCGTTTGCGATTGTTAGATATTTAACTGCCCCCCACCCTCAGAAGAACAGCTGATAGATTGATGGCAGCGCCGACATGTAAATTGGAAAATGCTCATGTGCCTGTCTCACGTGCACCAAGTCGACAAGGAATGTCGGAATTTCTGTGACTGCTTCAGACAAAAATGGTTTTTGACCTTATGGTGTCAAGGTTAAGGCGTGGTGTACACACGCACGTTCTATTGTCACGGGACTGTTGTTTTTCTGACCTTGCTGAAGCATAAACTTAGGGAAGCAGCCAATAACTATTTGTCTGCTTCAAACATCCCCCTCCTTCTATTTAATAGTCGTGTAAAAATGGTCGATCCTTTTAAATTTTTTAAGTGTTGAAAAGGAATGTGGTTTATTAATGAATCAGCTTCTGGCTTCAGGGCCACTTAGGTGATTTGACGAGCGATTGATGAGAAACAATAAACATATTTTGCCGACCGCATTGTTTCAAGACTGTGATGTTAACAACTTCGTGAGCTCATTTCATTATCTGTATGTTTATCTAAGAAATCCGCCTTGCTTTATTTACATAGTAAAAAGAATTAATTTAACATGGAAAATTTCATTTAAAGCATCCTTCCAAACAATTAGCTTCAGACTGGAAAATATAACAAATTTTCATTTCGTAAGAGCATGAATCTCTACAAATGTAAACATTAGTTTAAGAACAGGCAATTTATTTATATTTTTTTAAAGAAAAATATTCACCTTTGATACAAGCAAAATATTCTATCGGGCGAGCGAGTTCTTATTTTTGTTGATATAACCGCCGTTCCTTGGAATGAAAACATTTTTATATATTTTATAAATAAAAATATGTATTAAGTTAATTTATTGTCACAATTCTTCTTTTTTATTGTTGGATTAAATAAAAAGTTGCACTCATCGTACATCAAATCAGGTCTTGAAAGAATAAAAATATTGATTATCCACATTCATTAGAATATAAATAAGTAAATAAAAAATATTGATTATCCACATTCATTAGAATATAAATAAGTAAATAAATGCATTAAAAAAATGTGGCATTTTCATATTTGAAAAAAATTATTTAAAGGAAAACATTTTAATTTTAAACATTTTAATTAAAGGAAAACATTTTAATAAAATTCTCTAATCTTTTGAGTTTTATTTTCAATTAAAATAAGTATATCGATTGCACAAAGAAATTGTTAAATTCCCTTCCAAATTGAATTATAGCGGAAAGCATCAAACGATTAAAAAACAATTTTTAAGCTCCAATGCCAAATTGAAAAATAACAGAATGTACTAAACGATAAAAAAAAATTGTTTCAATTTCAGAAAGTGCCAAACTATTTTTAAAACAACAATTCTTAAGTTTCATGCCGCATTGAAAAATAGCAGAATGCACCAAACGATTTTTTTAAAAAAATGTAGAAATTAATTTTCTTCTTATGGATAGAAAATAATTTTCTTCTTATAAGTAGAAAATAATTTTCTCCTTATATGTAGAAAATAATTTTCTCCTTAAATACTTATAATGATATAAAAAATTTAACCATGCATTGAGAGTAGTAAAACGAAAGTAAATAAACTTAAGCCTTCAAATTATTGTCATTATAATTCAATGGGAAGAAGTAACGAGAGAAAAGAAAAGAATCAACACATTTTCTTGAAGGTTAAAAATGCCATCTCTGTAAAACAAACCAGAGGGAGTGATATCTCCCAAACCTTCTCATTTGGTCATTAAAATAGATATTCCAGCGAACGTCTTACATTGCATTGGCACATAATAGTCACGTAATAATTATCTTTGGCAAGAATGTAACATTTTTAATGAATATATGAATGATTCTTTTGTGAATAGGCCTAGGTATACAGTCAAAAGATTCGAAGCCTTCGAATTTCAGATGCGTTTTTCCCAAAAGGTTGAAACAAACATTTGACATAAAACTACATTTTAAATCTCAAAAATCACGTTCTAAATGCATTTATATCATTGGTTTTGAGTTTAACATGTTTCTTAAAGAACAAACTCAAAAACGGTCAACTCCTTGTTGGATTTCCCTAAAAATTTGGTAGACGTCTGTACGAAAAATGTTATATTTGTGTACCAAATTAAGAGAAATATTAACCTGTGAAAAACAGCTTTTTCTTTGAAAAGATTTTGTTCAAAATTGTGATAGAAATCTACAAATTTGGTTTTAAATCTGTATATCAAAATTTGTATGTCTAGCTCAAAACATTTTTGGGTTATCGGACAAAAAAACAGACGGACATCATTCAAAAATGCGTTTTAGAACTCAGGGAGGTCTAAAAATCTGGAGATTCGTTAAAAACATCAAGAAAATGGAAATTTTATAACTATCGTGTCATATTCTAACAGCCAGACTTCCTCTGAACAGATTTTACACAAAATTTGAGAGAAATCTATACATTTAATGTAAAAACAGAATACCAAATTAAAATCGTCTAGCTGAAAAAATTTTTAAGTTATCTCGGTCACACACAGGCGACAGACATTTTCTAAAAATTTGTTTTTCGAACTTAGAGATGTCTAAAACCTGAAGATTCGAAGAAATCACGAGTTTGAATTTTTTTTTTGACAATTTACTTTCATTAAACTACGTATACGAGAAAATAAAAATTTACGTTTCCATATGTAAGAAATATAAATTATATATTGATAATATATTGTTTTCAGGATTTTCCTGTTTCTGAGATGACATTTTAAAACAACAAAAATACAATATTTTCAATTTTTCTTTTGGCTTTATCATTTATAGTTATATATAGTTGATGCCTGCAATATTTACTTTCAGTAGGTTGAACAAAGATCTTAATTTATAAGAAATTAACTATTAAACTAACTTTAATAAATCCATCTTTACGTTTCATAATATTTTTGATGTGGAATTTACAGAATAAGGTTTTCAGTAGTTTAGGTTTCTATTGCTAACAAACTATTAAGAATTTTCATTTTTTCCCCAAATATCAGTGAAGTTTTCAGCCTGTTTTAGGTATTTGATTAAGAATATAGTTGGCATGCGCCAGTAAAAGAAAAACATTAATGAGAAAGTAGTACATGCATCTAATCTAAAATTTTATTGTAATTTATATTGTTAGGGGAAAATAAAGTAAACCTAAATTTCAGGCCTGAGAAAGTGAAGTTCTTATTACTACCTTTTAGTTCTTATTTCCTCTTAATGTTATGTTTCTCGGTGTTTTTTATTGCATTGTGTGGGCGTCTTCAGACTCATTTAACAATAAATTTGCAAGTCATACTATAAATCTTTCATAATCTTTTTTAAGCAAACATCTCGGTTCAGTTTCTTAAGCTCATTGTTAAATGAGCGCTTTTTATGCATGTAGCAGCAGTTAAAAGAAACTTGATGCGGGGTCACATGACTGACTAAAAAGAAATTGCTCTGTTCTAGAAACAGAGGTGTTTAGTGTTCCATGTTTACCTCCGTAATCTTTGTTGTTGTTATTAGCTCGATGGCAAAGAATACATCTGCTTATTTTTTCTCATAATTTTACTAAAGGTTTAATTTATATTTATTGTTGGTGTTCATACGATGTATTTATTGAGTTTTCTTTGATCATGAAGAAAATTTTCTTTAAATTAATCCTTTATTTGATTTAATTGTATGTGAAGGAAATTGCGAAAATTTTTAATAAGTAATGCTTTGGTTTTGAAAAAGAGTAAAGTTATCATACAGACAGAGTTCCTGAATTTATGGTGCAGATTCCACTAATGATATCACATAATATCTTCACTGATATTGTCTTTAAATATACGATTTAAATTGATACAGAAAGGTACCTTTATTAACCTTTTTTTATACCGGCTACTGATCAACTGGGGGTCCTCAGTTCGAATCCTGGTTCGGGCATGGTTTCTTTACCTTGTGTTCTTGGCGGAATTCAACCTACGTATTGGCACAATTCCGCCAAATTGGATGGCCTTGGAAGTGATGAATTTTCAACAGCTGTCTTGGCGCCATTTCTCCATCAGCAACGCAAAGTCGTCAGACCCACTTGATGCAGCAGCTACTCTCATACGCTAGCCATAAAGCTTGGTGCAATAAAATCTTTCGTCTCTCTACGGACTCACATGTTGGGGAGTATTGTGGTGACATCTTAATAAGCCAGTAACTGCCAGTAACCATCGGGGCCACTTTTGTATGGTGGATAAGTTACTGGACTTCAAACCCAAACATCTCAGGTTCAATTCTTGGCGGAATTCAACCTACGCATTGATACAATTCCGCCAACACACTTACGTCAAATGTTCTATCTGTAAGGTGTATGAAGGAGCCCCCCACCCCACCCTTGCATAAAAGGGTTGCGCAAAGCGAATGTGTGAGTGTCATCTTCATAAGAGCTAGAAGTCAGACTTCTGGTCTCGGGTATTCAGGGGCATTTACTCTCAGAAGCTACTGTACAAACTCGGCTTAAATCGCTGACTTCGTCAGTGAGTTTGTACATGTACAAATGCTATAAGTAACAGCAATAACATTTTGTATAAATCTTTGAAATTAAATTATTTTTTCGTTTTTATTTTCTTCATTTTGGAATCAGTGATTGTGGTATACGTATAATGACCCTCTACAAGATATCAGCCAATCGTAGCTACTTTACTGAAGATGCAGAAAATTAGAGACGGATCAAAGAACAATTTACAGTTTTGAATGCGTGCTAAAAATGTTTCATTTCAAGAAATAAAATCACTTTTTTATGTATTCAATGTATAATGTACAGAAATTTCAGGAAAATATAAAAACAATTCATCCAATATTTAGTTTGTTTAGTTTAAAAGATGAAATGAATATAAGCTTATTTCCATGGAAGGGATTAAATTTTTAATGATTTGCAATATAGCAAAACAAGATTTTCAACATACTATTAGTTAAAAATAAATATAGGAGACGTCTGCAGCTTTAATCTGATAATAATGAAAAGAAATGAATCTTTGAATTAAATGAAGATTAAGTCCGATGTATAGAAAACTGGTTACAAAAGGAGGTCATCTGTCGCGTTAGTCATTGTCAATAATAAATAATATTACTTAATTTGTTATATCACCTATAATTAACTATCATATATTATATCATTATTATTTTATTATAATTTGAAAGTTATGAATATAATAGAAATATATGTGTTTAAAATGTTGCAATCATTGATTATAAACATTCCACTTAACTGGAAAACGCTTTTCATACATTTTATTCTTTTTTAAGAGCTACGAATATTAACATTTTTTAGAAATTTTTATAATAAACTGAAAGGTTGTTGAAATCAAATGATAAGCCTTCAACATCTCAACTAGAATGTTATTGATCAGTATTATTGCATCACTTCTAGTAGCACACATATATTATACGATGGTATTGAATAATATCCCTCAATACTGGACAGTATCGAACAGCATACAGCGTTACTTGGACAGCATTATTTACACGTTTTTTTAGAAAAAATGCTGCTACTATACTCTTGTTACAAGTCAATTATATATAACTTTCATTTGTTTTAATCCACTGATCTTCTTGAAGAAGGAAGAAAATGTGCCACAACACAGTGTAAATAAATGTTAATTTAATTTTTAAAATCAAGCACGCCAGTAACATTCTTCAAGTGCCTGTGACCTTGCTTAACTGACTTCATAAAAATGTCTAAGGAAAGACTGATGAATATTCAGAGCACATTTAGATTTAATAGAAACAAAGAGCATTTTTGTTCCATCGTCAGTATCTTTGCAAGTACGTTCTCAAAGGGGAACAGAATTAAAAAATATAAACGCCTGCACACAGTTAAAACCTTTTCGTATTTTTAATTCTGTGAATAAATACATTTCGCCAATGAAGCTTAAAAAGCCATATAAAGAATTAAATACAATATTCTCTTTTCTGGATTTGTGTTTTCAGTGCAGAGTTCACTCACAAATCTCCTAAATCAAATTTACTAGCCAGCATTACAAGTCATGTATTGAATATTGTTCTATGTGACACTGTTTTACATCGGACAGAAGAATTCTCTGCCATCCAATCAGTTTAGAAACATCAAGGAATTCTAAGATGATAAAAAAATCTTCTGCCCTTCCATTAACTTTTTCCTTTTAAATTGAAATTTATTATTTTCATATTTGTTTCCCGCTCATGACAATATTAAAAAAAAGTTTTTTTCTCTCTCACTGTTAGTTATTCTATTTGTATAAGTTTTGCTAATTATTATTTGTTAAACTAATTGTATAATCTGTGTGTTGGTGTAAACATTCCACTTTAACTCAAAAACGAAAGAAGTGAACTAAACAAAACTTAATATGAAATCTTCATATCATAATTGTTTTGCTATAAAAATTTTTCACCTATTGATCATGTCCAAATTCGCACTCAATTTTCTTCCAATACAAAAAAATTAAACAGAAAACACAACTTTTTACATAATTACATCAATCGCTTGGAATCTTATACGTGAAATGGCTGATTCCACATTTTAATGGAATCAAGTCCCATAATATCATAGAACTGTAAGAATTTTTTTCCTTAATATCTATAGTACTATAATTTCAGAGCTCATTCTTCATCCAAACTAAGTAGTTATTAAATAGAATCTTTTTTTTGATTTTTAACCATATAAGTATATTACTAGATTAAATCTTTTACAAAATATTGAAAACGTTTGAAAGTTATTGCAACATTGAAAATACATTGTTAAAAATTACATAAGAAATATATGTTTTTAAAAATTATCAAGTTTTGGAAAATAAATTAATTTTTAAAGGAAGTATTTTGTGAGTCATGAAATAGTTTGAAAGTCAGTTCTGTACAATAATTTTCGAAACTTAGAGGCAGAAATACTCTTGCTCATATTAAATTAATTAAAATTTGTTTTAAAAAATCGCCCCTATGCGTATATTTTTACCTTGCAAAACATATTGTACTTTAATTGCCAGCTTTAAGTCAAACGTTTGTCTTTTTGGACTACAATACATACATGTATTCTCTTTTATTATTAGTAGATGTATATGAAAAAGTATGCGAAAAGAATACTACCATTGGTTTAAATTATATTTTCCAGAATAAATTTGCGTTATTAAATGCGTTGAAACTTTCTTAAACGCAGCACAAACTTAAATTTCACTTAAGCATTATATGTGGTTCATGTTACTTTTACAATAATCCAAATTTGATGTAAATTTGACCGAAAAGAAACAAGCACAGATAATCTTCTTGAGGTAAAGTTTCTCAGTCAGATTTGTACAATAATTTTTTAGACTTACGGTGGAAATGCTCCAAATTCTTGCTCATATTAAATTATTAATTTTTTTTAAAAAAAATCGTCTCTATGCATATATTTCTCAACTGCAAAGCTTATTGAGCTTTAATTGACAGTTTTAAATCAAACGTATGTACTTTTGGACAATCGCACATACACTCAATCTCTTTTATTATAAGTAGATACATATGAAAAAGTATGAGAAAATAATTCTAATGTTGGTTTAAATTATATTTTTTAAAATGTTATTAAATTAGTTGAAACTTTCTTACGGCTAGCATAAACTTAGATTTTACTTAAACATCATATATGGTTCATGTTACCTTTACAATAAGCCACATTTGAGGTAAATTAATAGTAAAGAAACAAGTACAAATTATCTTCTTTAGGTAAAGTTTCTCAATATCCAGAGAAACAATTTCATCATCATCATGAAATTTTTATCTTTTTACTTATTATTATTATTATTTTACTTGCTCAACCTTTTAGAAAATCTTTATCCAAAATAATACCCAATATTATTATAAAACTCCGCAAACCAGACTGCCGTTTTGCTGTGTAACCTAAACGAATGCCACTGCGTTTAAGAAAGTGCGAAATTACAGGTTTCTATAATTGATGGAATAAGTTTTCTTCATTCTGCAACTCCACACTCCAGTGACCACATAACTGCGATTTAAATATGAACTAACAATTTTCTCCCTTCCTTGTACAGTGACGAAAAATATGATATTTTTACCATATTACCATCGACCATGACCCATAATAAAAACAAATGCACGAACAAGCCAATCTTTACTTTCACGTGTTTCAAGCCCAGATAATCAAATTAATTGATACTTAGCCAAGAGATAATGACTCCATTAAAATTTTTTACTCTCCAAGTTAATCTTTTCGTACTTTCTGACGCATGTCCTTCTTTGTGTTTGTTATCCGGCATGAAAGCAAGCCGCAGTCAAAAGAAGGGATCATCCTCTTATCAACCTGTTGCTTGATGACATACTCCTTCCCGCTGTGCAGGTTGACACGGCGATCGTGATTAAACACTCTTCTCCTGCAGGTCAAAGAGTCCTCTTCAGCCATTTCGTGAGTCATGAATTTTGAAAAGAAGAAGTGCGTATGATGAAGAGCTAAAATGTCATGGTTATGACATACCCCTGCAGTTTATTTGTGAATTAATTAAATTCTTTTATTCTGAAGCTATGATAGGACTGCAGTCTACCAACTGCTCTGAGAAAATTTGTTGCCTTTACTTTATAAATGATTAGGAACATAAATGCCAGTAAAAGTTGTAACTCTGCTAGGACGTTGCCGAAGGCGTTGGCCACCATCGTATTTAAATATTTTTTTCTGTATAAGACGTATACATATTATGATCATTAATATGAATGGTTATTATTAAAAATAGCCACGGTTAGTATTAATAATAATCAAACTGAGCGATTAATCTATTCATCACCTATTAATTGATTAATAATTGGTTATTATATAAATGATTGCATACACAGGTTTTGAATGTCATGGTACTAGTCCAATCAACTTGCCTTTCGGGAAATCTTCCTGCTTTGTTTGAGCATTTTCCACGTTGCACCCTTTGAAGTGTTCTCAAATTTATATCACATTATTATTCTATACTCTCGAGTATCCGGCCTAATGTGGTGGTAAGGAAGGCCGGATAACAAAATAAACCGGATATGACGGAGTTCTTTGAAGTTCTTGCTAGAGAAACCATTTCTTTGCCCACCAGTACAAAAAAAAAGTTTTTAAAGCAAAACTAATTGTTATAATGAGCATTTTCTCACTTCACATTGGTTACTAAGCCCAGCATTTATCTCCAGCTGCGTAGAAAGTGAATGCGGCCCGGTGAATCATAGAAGCAGTTGCGAATTAAGACAGAAGACGCTACACTGGCAACTTTTATATGAATTTACACTTCATCGTTCGGTTCAAAAAATTAATAGATAAAAAATAAGTTAAAGATTATAAAGTGTTCACATTTTGAACTAAATTCTGTAATCTTCACTTTGATAAAAAACATTAAGCATACCCCAAGAACAATTTATGAATACTATGCATATTGTGCAGTTATAATCAGGAAAAGCGGCAACAAATGAAATCCGTTACAGACTGACAAAGCAACTTCAATACGAATTCACCCTCTTCCTATACCTTGGTAATGTTGAAAATGTACACCTTGCCTTCCCCATTTAATGACAATAACAGAAAACTAGACTGGATAATACGAAAACCGGGTATCGCTACTCGGGAATGTACTGCATATTATATTCTATTATGCTAAATTATATCATATCATATCATATTATCCCACATTAAGTTATATTATATTGTATTACATTGCATTATGTTATGTTATATTCGCAGAAATTATTTTTGTTTAGGTCAAGAATATTTTACTAACTCATAATATCGAATTATTATATGAAGACAAAGAACTTCGTTATTTTCCCATCAAATGATTTTTTATTATTCAAACAATATAATGTATAATTCTTCATATCATTTACTGAAGTTTCCCACTTGAAGTAAATACATATCTATATATGTTTAGAAATTACATTTTAGGTGTCAATTAGAGAGACAATTCTCTCTCTATATATTTGTAATTCTTCAGATTTCAAAAACCAGAAATAAAAAGTTCTAAAAACTTACTATTGTAGATTAAACTTATATTGCTTGCTCGCGGATTTTGAAAGCCACCGCTCTTTTGAGAATAAGTTATGATGAGTTTAATTCGACAAAACAGTGGCGAGAGGAACGAAAATGTGGCACATTCTTCCATATCTCACCCTTTAGAAAGAAAGAAGTGTCAAAAGTGGTGGTCTCAATATACTGAAATGAAGAATACTGTAATTTTTTAATATTGATACAATATGAAACGAATTATTACATTCAATTCTTGTACTATAAACCCTCAATTTCACTGCTCTTTTTAAACACTATTCCGCATCTTAACTTTCGTGTTATATCGTTTTATATGTTTTCCCATGTTTAATGAAAACTTTCCGAATTATGATAGTCTGTTGTTCTTTGTTTTTAGAAAAGCGCGCAAAAAAGAAATCCGATACAAAATCCAGTGCAATCCGAATATTTAACAAAAATTTAAAGAATCTTAAAATAATTGGAATTTTTTATTTACTGTTTTTATAATTTGGCAGCAGATTGACAGAATAGTTATTTGTTTTATCTAAATGGGACTTACGGATAGACTATGGGATATTTAAAAATATACTTTTTTTAATATTGACTCTAAAATGTGGTTTTGGCAACAAAAAAAATCTAAATATTTAAAATAAATGACAAAACTAAATAAAAAAAACAGGCTTTCTAATCCTAAACACTGATTCGATTCCACCAATTTAAAATTCATATGAAAGCTTATGACTTTTAGTTACATCATCAACAATCGTTAGCAGCTTATTTAGAAAATATTGCAGCATGAATTTGCTGTAGATCACCGAATTGAACAGTAACCACTAATCTGTTAATTGTATCAAAAATTTGGATTTTTTTCAAACACGTTTCTAATAACCTATTGCAACAAAAATTGTGTTATTGTGACACAAAACTAAATTTGCAGAAAAAATTCCACACCAAATTTCTTATAATTAAGTCATTGTGTTTTTTCAGTAATCCGTTTACATGTATTTGAAAGTATAGAGCGACAGATGATCAACCTCTTTTTAGATTTAGCTCAGAATTCGGTAGATATCTACATTATAGGTTAAATCTATGAACATAGTTTTATCTGTCTAGTTTTCTTTGTTTTTTAATTATAGTTTTAACTTCAGTCATTCAGACAACCGGGCGGGCAAACGTCCTCTGAACGGATTTTTGCTCAAATTTTGATAGAAAACTACAAATATGATATGAAGACCATATACCAAATTTCATTTGTATAGCTGAAAGCAGTTTTTAGCTATTTTTTTAATAGATAGAGAGATATTTTCCAAAAATGTGATTTTTGAAAGATAATTTTAAAATGTGGAGAGTTGTCAAAATCTCGAGTTCGAATTTTTCGATGATAATTATATTATCTTTATACTTCAGATAAGAGAAAGTAATTCATTTCTTCATGCAGACATGATAAATAATAAAAGAAATTTCGTCCTAAGCTTTCAACAATAGAAAAAAAGTCTACGCGTATATATATTCCTTAAACAATGAAACTGACTTTAATTTCATTGAATCAGAAAAATATTGTTAAAAAATTAAACCAAAATTGTATTTAAAATTATTTTATCAAAATTCATTTAAAACATTAGATTACGCATCACTAAAAAGATGGCTTTTAATTTTAATATTGTATAAAAGCTACATTTATGTAATTATATTTCTAACAATTTTTGGGTTAAAATAAAATCGCATTTCATTTTTAATTATTTGAAATTCCAATTAAGGTTTTTAAAAAATGCCTAAAAATAGCGCATGATTACCCTTTAAACTATACTTCTGTCAAATTTGGAAGCTCAAGATCAAATAGTATTTCCTGCAGTAGAGACTTAACAAACACATCCACTTTTATTATTAGCATATTTCCTTTTATTTTTATCGAGACTAAGCAGTTTTCAGTTTTTCTGCAGCTTTCTTCTGGTTCTTTTTTCTTTTCTTTTTTCGAAAGAAAGAAAAACACAATTAAAAGAAAAGAGATGCTACACTCTACCCTGCTGTGCAGGTGACATGACATTCGTGATTAAGCGCTTTTCTTCTTTAGGTCAAATGCTTTAACTGTAATTTCGTAAAACATAAATATGCAAAAGAACAGCAGCACGCCAAATGGCAGAAATGTCTCTTCTATGATATTTTTCATTTGAATATTGTTTAAAAGCATTTCTGCATTATAGATACTCATAAATTCTTAGTATTTACTTAAAAAATTTTTTTTCTTGTAATTATCGTCAAAAAATATGAACTCGAGATTTATGCTTTTGCTGAAAAGCATAAATCTCATGTTCGTATTTCAAACCTCAACGAGTTCGTAAAACATAAAAATATGGCATATTTTGGGCAGATAACATATTTTGGAAGTATGTCTTCCGTCTGTCTATGAACACGGAAATTTAAAAATACTTTCAGGTAATGGCATGGCATGTATTCTAAATTTTGTGGAACAAGTACAATTTTGTATCAAATTTTATTTTTAATCCGTCGAGGAAAACGTGCTTAAAACCCAAATACGATTTGTAAGCAATATTAAAGCATGCCAATTATTAATCGCCAAAAAACTCTCCAAGAATGTCACGATAGATTCGGCAAAAATTTCAAACTCACGCCAAAAGCTAATATTTCGTTACTATTGCAAATCAGTGTCGTACGAAAGTTTCTCCTGTATCTTCTCCAAATTCACCAGAAATTATAAATATGCCCTATATTGAATGGAAGACTTTTTTGGAAATATGTCTCCTGTCTGTCTATGAACACCAAAATTTAAAAATGCTTTCAGGGTGAGGCAGGAATGGTATTATAAATGGTATGGGATAAATGCGAAATTTGTGCCAAATGTTTGTTTAAATTATTCGAGGAAAATATAAGTAAAGACAAATTAGATTTTTGGATACTATTAACACATGCCAAGTATCAATCGTCAAATAACTCGCCAAGAATGACCCAATACATTCTGTAAAATTGTCAAATTCACTCTAAAAATTAATATTTTGTAACTGTCGTACGTCAATGATGATCAACACAAGAAGTTTTCTGTCTTTACAAATTTATTAGACACTATGAACATTTTGGATGGAAGACGCATTTTGGAAATATATCTTTTGTCTGCATACGAACACGAAAACTTAAAAATGTTTTCAGGCAGAGGGACGAAGTTTGATATGTGGACTATATAGTATATGGATTAAGAAGTATCTTTGTCCAGCAGTTCAAGTAAAAGTAAGCACTGCAAGCAACAAACATAAAGAGTGGGATAAATAAAGTTTGATACAAAGATTTGGTATCTAAAACGTAGATCCGTACCAATTTTCGGTTCGGTAAACTTGATGGAAAATCTGATAAGAAGTTGACTGTCTATTCAGTCTTTACTTCTGATTGTGTGAAAAAATTCTAATTCAAAAATGTAGATAAATGAAAATGCATATGTTCTTACAATTTTAGTTTTGTGTCGAATACTAGTTCTCATATATCGAGGAAAGACTTTCAAAACGCATACATTGTTTTCTTGTCAACAATATGAAGTACAAACAACGAGAAATGAATAGATGAATATTATTTTTATTTAAAATTTATCCAGACTAACAATATCTATACAGACGAGGAGAAAGATAATATTTTTTATAAGAGAGATAATATCTTTATTAGTATATGAAAATGTCACCCAGAGCAGAGAGCGTTTTTATTTTCTCATATACGTAGTATATACAATAGAAAGCATAGTAATTGCTAAAAAAATTCGAACTCCAGATTTTGATAAATCTCAGTGTGGATCTCATGTTTTAAACGTACCTGAGTTCAATAAACATATCTTTGAAAAACGCCCGTCTGTGTGCTTGTGACAAAGATAACTCAAAATATTTTTTCGTATTGCTTTGAGCCAAAAGGTTGAAATTTGATATACGGTCTTTACACCAAATTGGATTCTTTTTTTTCAAATTTTGAATAAACTCCGCTCAGAGGAAATAAATCTGTTAGGCAATTCGAATATAAGTTAGCATTAAACTACAAAAAGAAGTTAGATAGATAAAATTCAGTAAACGATTTAGCATCTGTACTGCGGACGCCTATCAATTTTGAGCCGAATCAAACTACTTTTAAGCACATGTCAGGAATTAATCTTCAAAATAACCACTAAGGACGTCACGATAGATTCAGTAAAGTTGCTAACTTCAAGCCAAAATTTAGTATTTCATAGTTATTGTATTCCTATGCTAAGTAAAGAGTGTTTATTTATTTTGAGATAACACTTTTTAAAGAGAATGTGTGGGAAAATTTTGGTGTAACCACTCCCGCCAGTTTTTCGAAATTGCACTTCATAGGTAAAAATTAAAGAGTTAAAATGATTCTTATAAAAACGTAAATTCAAGGATTCTATCATATAAATTCAGACGTATGATAAATTGATTTCTTATCCAGGTTGATTAGAATCAGTAAATTCGTCGCCTTCTAAAAATACAATTGATGAATAAATAAAAGGAATTTCCATCATTAGCCATAACCTTCCAATATACTTCCTTCTACAAAATATCCAAAATATGTATGAATCATTCGATTGTTTTTCAATTCAAAACTTAACAATGACTAAAGCATTATGCATGAAAATCGTAATAGCTTATGTAATATGAAAGTAAAAGCACATTCTGGAAAATGAAACAAAATGGATATAAATTTCTATTCACTATTCTGTTTCACCTAACCGCCATTATTTACTCTCTAACTGACCCCGTTTAATGCCTTTTCATTTTCAATGCTCACGAGGTTTTATTTTTTCATGCAAAAGATACCTTGCAATAAATGGGCTCCTGCTGTACTTTTACTGAAATCTAAATAGCTGCGTAGGTGGAATTAAAACTCCATATTGTGTGCAAGGTGGAGCCTTTTAGGACTTAAATTATGTCTGCATAAAAGAGAATTCTGTAGAAACTTGAAACGTGTTCACTCTTTTTAGTTATATCATTATTGTAACAATTTAGAAGTCAGGTTCGTTGATGGATAAGGCTTTATAACACAGAAGCCAAATACGGTTACGCTGCATCGGACACAAAGCAAAATGAAAAACCTTTTAAGAAAGCCTACAAAAAGTAAATACAGCAAAGTATACTGTTTATAATTTCTCATTTATATGGCTTTAAACATCTGTGGTAACCGGATGGCTGGGCGGGGGATATAGGTTGTATTTCATTTCCACTAAATCCCTTATGCATTTTTCACATAAATCTTCTCAGGTGTCCAGCTGGTTTGACGAAATATAGTTATACTGATTCCAGATAAACCATATCGATAAAGGGTGTTTCGAAATGAACGCATGATTAGAATTTACCACCTTTCGTGCTGTAAAGTATTGGGAGCCCTATTAAAAAACTTTTTGATGCCTGATAATTTAGGGTTAGTAAAAATGGAGCTATTCATAATGGAACAAAGTGTTGAAACTAAATTTAATAATTTTTTTAAAAACCGGTCTCTTGTTATCTATTTATAGCTATTATTATTATCTTTTTGTCATACATTTATTGAATCACAAAGTACAAGGATAGGGAATAACATATGCATATGGTTTCTATGCCTCTGCTGGCGCATAAACACTCTTTTGTCAAAAGTTTCTATGACCATTCTATGCATAAATGTGGCTGAATTTCCTCATTGAGCACTCGGGCTTATGTGCTTGTTTGCATATAGACCAAATAATCCCATGGAAAGAAATCCTACGGAGTTGAATGACACCACTAGGGGACCAATTCTCGAACATTCGATCTGTGGCCGCATAACTTTCATTATTTTTGGAATACTATTCAACAATGGAAACACGATGTTTTATCCATTTTTACTAACCCTCATTATCAGCTGTCAAATGGCTTTTTTAATAGGGTTACCACAATGAATGTTGGCATTCATGTTGTTATGAATTTATTCAAATGAATGAATAAATGAATTATGAATTAATTTCTGAATTTATTCAAATCTTGCTTTAATTTTTGGAACCCATTCATATTTATTTATTCGTTTTGCACAGGTCATTTCTCACATAAATTGTAGTATTTAATAATAATAATAAATTAATTATCTAATCATGTATCATACTTTTTAGATCATCTCCTAATATGTGATATAAGTTTCTTCGACAATATTTAAGAATTCTTTATAAAATTATTAAGAAGATTGGTATTATCATAAAGCTATTCAGCAAAATTTTATTTCACCCCCGCGATACTGGTTCAGAATATATGAAGAACTTTTGCAACTAAACACAGTTTTACGCATTTATTATTTTGAACAGGAATCATACATAAAAAATGCTAACATTTATTTTTCCTATTAAATAATGAGCGCCTAAACGCTTGTCTTAAAGCGACACTTACCTGTCAAAAATGCCATAAAGAAAAACGATAATCTCAGACATTATAAAATCATTTCTTTGCCCTGTCAATGGACAAGCGAGCAGTTTATTCTGAGATCAGCGCAAAAGATCAAAGATCTTTATGGAACGCTTGGGTGTGACTGCCGTGTTTTTCCATCAGTCACTTTTCAAAGATCTCGAAGAAATAAGGAAAACATTTAAATAGATGTCAAAAATGTCTAGATGACTATCAAAGGCATTCGCTGAGATGAAAGTTCGTTGAAAAAAAAAAGAGTTGATGAGAAACGGCTTCTGGTATTTTGATGAAAGGGAAAAGTCGATTAAAATTTGGTTAGGGCTGGGTTGGTCATCCACTTCTGGAAAACCCTCTAATTTTTTTTAAATCAAGTGGTCTCTGGTCATTTATCTTTGACAGTCGGCAATCTTTATTCTGATTTGATGAAGTATGGAACACTTCTCTCTGCCGTGCTGTATAGGAAGTTTGTTTTCACACCCAAATTATAAAATAATATTTTTTCTCTATTTTTTCCCATAATGTATTGGATTCCAATAACTCATGATATAATCACACAGTACTTAATTTATAGAGTTAAAGCTGTTTTTTTATATGTCTATTGTGTTCATTGGCAATCACTTCCATTGGCGTTCACTTCCAATATGCAATTTGCTAAAGCAAAGAAATAACCCCACAAAGAAATAACCAAACCGTAATTTCAACTAGATTTTCCGTTTTCTGATGAAGCTATCCTAAAACACTTGCATTATAAAGCATTTTTTCTTAGATTATATATGTATTTTTAATCTTATTGAAACATTACAATCATATTATTTTATTTACTCCGAAATTTACAAAATGGAATATTCCATCAAATTTTGTGCATGAATGAGTATTATAGATGACTTTTAAACTAGTTAGTAATTGATTTTTTAATTTTGCTCAATTTAAATTCGATTAAACTTATTTCTTCTTTGTAAGATAAATTTATTTGGCACTCCGGATAAATATAAATATAATATATATGCAAAAGGTTTTTTTCGAGAAAAGTGCATCATCCATTCCCCACCCACAAAAGTAATATATATTGTCTCAAGTTACCACTAAATGCTGTAGTTTCTTTAAAATAAAAGTTTAATATTCGGCATCGCCAAACATCGCACATATTACTGGTTGATTTTGGAAATGAGTATATAAATAGCTTCCGATAATCAAAATTAATGGGAGGCTTTTACTTCAAGTATAGGATTATTGTTATATCCATCTAAACAAGTATAATTACCATACAAAGCATTGCTGTGCAAGGCTTTGTCATGAATTCACCAAAGATGTGCTACATTCGTCAGCAGGAAATAGTCACAGAATTAAGAATGATGTTCGCAAGCCGTCCATTGAGGTTGTTTGACGGAACGCACTTTGCAGGAACAAAACCTTAAGTCGAAAATTAAATAATTTAAAATATATAGATTTTTTTCCTCATTTCTATAAGATATCGGATACTTTGTATGGACTCACTGCAAA
This sequence comes from Argiope trifasciata, assembly GCA_026543055.1. Lineage (NCBI taxonomy): Eukaryota > Metazoa > Arthropoda > Arachnida > Araneae > Araneidae > Argiope > Argiope trifasciata. The sequence continues at coordinate 87,644 of JAPMOQ010060086.1, forward strand.
TTAAAGTGGACTGTTTTGGCAGACAAACCTGTGAATTACTTGCCACCTCAAGGGCTTAAGATTTTAGAGTAAGTTTTTAAAGAATTACCTCTTTTTTTATAGTCACTCATGTAAGTAAATGATCGAAGGATAATACGGCAAACATACAGAATTATTGGGGGGGGGGATGGGGTATGATTCGGAAAAACTTTCAATGAACCATTTGAAATTGTTTATCCGCATATTATGAATTCTACATCTCGTATATAGTATGTATAATATTTCATTTATATATGATCAATTCGGGCATTCATATTCTTTTTGTTAACCACTTGCGGTGGTAAGAATTTCACAGATGCGTGTACTAGAACTCTCTCTACAGCTTGCAACGAAATAGGTCAAATTATCCGATACCTAAAAGAAATTCGAAAAAGATTTATATTTTCTAAATACGTTAGTTTTTGACATAAGACTGCTCCTGTAATCTGCGTTTCGTCAAACAATCTAAATTGAAGGATCCCGAATATTATTTTTAATTCTGTGACAATTACTTTTTGATGTATGTAGGACATCTTTGTCGATTCTTGACAAAAGCATATCTACGCGCACGGCAGGTCTTTCAGCTGAAAGTAGTTAAAAATGAACCTGGCATCTAATTCGAAATGGGATAGGTTCAGCTAAAGTCAAGAAAAAGGAAAACTCCCGATCAAAATTAAAATTTCAAACAAAAATTTCACCGTCATTCAAAGAAGCTACTACTAATGTTTATAGTTTGAATAATTGTATTTACTCCATAATCATTTAACAATTATGAGATAGCTGGTAGAATTTGATTTTAAAAGAGCGTAATTGTTCTAACGCATATTGTTCTTTAACTGAAATTGCTTCATAAAGTTTTACAACTAATTTATAACTAATTTCTTACTGAGCGCGTTACAAATATTGCAAAGTAAGTATTAATACACAGTTACTTAATAAGTGTTTTCGATAACAATATACTGGTTTATTGTTTTCAGATCTTGATTATTAATTGATCAATGATTCGATTAAATTCCAATACTAAATTATTGATGCTATCTTGTAATAAATTTTGGAAAAATATTTATTCTAAATAATTGTAATATTTATAAACAAGGATTTTATAACAAAATTAATTGTATTTAATTTCTTAATATAAATGATATTTAAATTTAATTTTTAAAAAGTTTTTTTAATTCAAAAAATAAACTGTGTTTCTTTTTAATTGATGGAATCCCTTGGAATCCCTTTACAGCAAATAGTAACACAGTTCCTTAAAGCCTTTAGAAATGGAATTAAAATCGATTCTTTTTGTCACAAGGGGCAATAAAAAGATAACATAATGCAAGTCTCATTCTTAATATAATTTAACCTTCGTTTGCATATTTAAAATAATTCACAAAATCTACAACCTTACCTTAAATAATGCCTTATCAATAGATATCTACCCGTCATCAACTCTGCCATTTTCGAGATTATTCTCAAAAACACCCAGACAAGATGCACTATCTACCAATAAGTGATTGGATACATGTGACAGAAACAATCCAGTATCCAGGGATACTGAATTAAATTTATATTTCCAGTATCCAGGGATACTGAATTAAATTTATATTTCCAGTATCCAGGGATTTCCAACTCGTCCCAGGGATTTCCTATAGTATTTAAGCCAGTACTATCGGCAGCTCAGTCCAGTCGGCACACCCCATTGCCATCACACCATGTCCTCGATGTCGAGATGTCCAGTTGTATTTATAATTAAGAGCAAAAGTATGAGAATTAATAAATCCTATATTGTAAAAGCGCATTCTTCCACTAGATGATTTAAATATGTTTATATTTAAGACGTATAATAATGTTAACGAGAAATTCAGGGAAGTAACTCTAATAAATAAGAAAAGAAAAATTTAACCTTCTCGCTCTTTTCAAAAAGAAAATAGTTATGATAATGAGCAAGAAACTTATATTATTGGGCATATATTCGGCTTAGTTAAAAATAAATACGCTTCCAATTTTTTAATTTATAAAAAAAAAATAACCGTTAAATTAAGTGTCACAAAATCTTCATTTTTTATAATAATTTAGAATAATTCAAATCTCCATACCTTATACTTTATAACAATTCGGAGCAAAATTTTAATAAATCTGCTTAGTATTTTTTTATTTATTGCTATTGTTCGAACTGTTTACAAATTTTTACCATTATAGATCTAAACGAGTTTAATATTTTTTATCTTAACAGCAGGTTTATCTCAACTTATGTGTTTGTTTGAGGTTGATTATGTATAGCGAATTTTCTTAATAGGCCTTTTTATTTCGTAATTGCATTCCATGATCTTATCTCAAAAACTGATGATGATAAACCTTGTAGCCTCTGTAATCATTATGCCCTTCATTCATACCATTAACGCTGCGCATCCCTTTCTATTCAAAAGATGTTCTTTAAGTTGATAATATTTGCGGTATTTAAAACTGTACTCATCTGTCATAATCCATTTTTCTTAGTCATTTCTCTCTTTAAATATTAAATTCTGAAAGGAAGGGATTGTTTAGCTTTAACTAAGAATCCATGTGCAAAGAATAAACTGATCTAAATATAAGTTATTGTTTCATAAATGAAAAAAGTTATGAAGGAATATACATAATTGTTATTCTTTGAATGATTAACGGAATTTTCATTTTTTGAATTTTAATTACGACAGCAGTTGTTTTAATACAAACACAGTTGCATTTATAATTAAGAGCAAAAGTATGAGGCACAGTGCCATAATTGCCAAAAGTTATGAAAGAGTATACATAATTATCACTCTGAACAAATAATGAAATTCGAGACTTTTTCGATTTTAATTGTCACACCAGTAGTTTTAATATAATCAGTTGCATAAATATTAAAGAAAAAAATATGAGTCATTTTTCCATAATAAAAGGTTATGAAAGGCTATACGTAATTTTTATTCTTTGATCAACTAATAAAATTCGCATTTTTTTTTTTTTTTTTGAATTTTAGTTGTAACACCAGTTGTTTTAATACAAACGCAATTGTATTTATAATATAGAGCAAAATAGGATTCATTTTTATCCACTACTGTGGTCATATGCTGCTCTAAGTAATAACAAAATATTATTATAATATTATAATCACAATATTTTTTTTACTTTCTCGTATACGAAGTAACCATAAAAAAATTCTAATTCGAGATTTTGACAAATTTTCACATTTTATACCTGCTTGAATTCAAAAAGCACATTTTTCAAAGATAACTATCTATAACTATGTGACAGAGATAAACCAAAAACATTTTGATCTAGGTGCATAAAATTTGGTGTACGGTCACCAAACTATTCACAAAAAATTTGTAGATTTCTATCGCATTTTGAGCAAAATCGTTCAGAAGAATTCTGCCTATCCGGCTGTCCGGATAAAAGTTAATACGAAAACTATAAAACGAAGAGACTCATATATGTAAAATTTGGTACTTAAATTCACCATCTATTGTGTATTACCCATCAAATCTAAACACTAGTTGAACATCTGTCGATGTATAATTTCAAAAACATATAAAAGCAATAACTCAAACTCGCAGAGACTTAAATATATAAAATTTGGAATGTGATTTTATAACAAGTTTAGATTTGTGATTTTTTTTTGTTTCAATCTGTTGGTAAAAACGCGTATAAAACACAAATTCGATTTTCGGATACTATTAACTGCATATCAGAGAGTAATCGCCAAGAATCAATTCAATGAAAATGCTAAATTGCTAACAATACCACCAACAAGCATAGATGTCGAAAGACGTTTTCGATAGTTGGTGATTTCTTCCACAAAATTACGTTTCAAGCACAATGACAGTACAGTTGATGCATTATGTTTTTTAAGCTCACATTTCCAAAATTTGTAACAGTATCACAGACTGAATAGTTATATCTTCACTTTTTTGCTATTCTTTATATACTGTAATAATTTATAAGTTACAAATTACTTTTTTCTGATATTCACACTATCTAATACAATTGGCAAATAAAACGATGAAGTACCTGCGTTTTCTTTCTTTTTCCAAAATTTCTACTACCGGTATTAAGATCTAAAAATGCCGAATGCTGGTATTAACGGTATTTATACCAATATTGCAAACCCTAGTTTTATATATAATTTAGGTTAAATCGTTTAAGAATAACTTCATATCCATGTTCCCTAAAAATGCTGGGCATATATGTTACTTTCATTATATTAGATTTACTCCACTCATTGATTATATATAACATTGTAATGAGGAGGTCCCATGACATCATGGAACCATTAAAAATATGTCTAGTTCATATATTTTCTAAACATCACTATATTATAATCTACTTTTTTATAAGTCTCATAAACTATACAGATATTTAACAAATTGTACAATATTGCTTATTTAGTTATGGCAAAATGTAGAAAGCTGAACTTACGATTTTAATCAATTTAAATTTAATAAAAGCTCATTACGTGTTTTAAAAATGTTTTTAGAACATAATATGTTTCTGAATTGATGAGTTAGAGCTGCAAAAATATGCATATTTACTTTACCACTATAATGTTAAAATTAATTTCAATAAATGAGTAATTTTGTGATCCTTTTGCCTTCTAAAGGTCTAATTTCATTTATCTATTTGATTATTTTGTGGATTCCCTTTCACTAGGTGATCTGTAGCAGTTTTATAATAGTCGCTGCAAAGGTTTGTCCTGATCACAACTCCTGTTCGACAGCTATGTGCATACCTTGATTGTAAATTGCCTGGAATCTCTTTTTGGGTTTTTAGTTTATTAGGATACGCCATTTATTCTATTTTAATACCTTTATTACTTGTAATAATGAAGACATGCAAAGAGTTTATCTACTTGTGGTATGCCTATCTGCGGGGATACCAGAGATGGTCTCACAGGGATAAAATAGGAGATAAGAGATATATTTGTGGGCATTGCAGAGTAGGGTGAAGCTTGGATACGTGGAGCAATTAAAAGTAGTTAAGGCGACACGGTACCATCTATTTTTTTAAATTTTAATATTTGAAATTAGATTTTAAGTGTATCTTATCTTAAATAGCATTCTTTAGCTGCTCACAAAAAAGAATTTGAATTATTTCAACAGTTTTTGAAAATTTTAATTTTTTTTTTAAATGAAGTTTTTTTAAAACCTTAAAATCTTTTTAAATATTAAAATTTTTTCACACATTTTTTCCAGGTAGTAAGATATATTACATAAAAGTTACTATGGAATTTATTCTAATGATAATAATTATTTAATTATAAATATTTTCATTGTTAAACATAGAAAAAATCTGAAAAATATACATATTTTGAGTTTGAACACTTAAAAAAATAACTCTGCATCTGAGAGCAAATTCCATATTAAGTTTTATAAAACTTGCATTTAGGGACATTCACGAAAAATTTTACATATCTACATCAATTTTTAAAAAAGCCTTAGGCTTTCGAAGAACAGCACGTAAACAAAATTACAACAGGGAGAAAAACGAATTTAAAGATTTCAAATTGCAATAACTTGATATGAAATTCATAGAACAGCCTGAAACTCCTACGAAATGTATATTTATTTATTCTTAACTGTATTATATAGACATATTTAGAAAGGCCGGCTTTATCAAATGAAACAATAAAAAAAAATCTTTATTTCCATGATTTTTCATCAAAATGTGTTCCTTAAGGGATTTTTTTTTACAAAAAAAATTAGCAATTTTACAATGTATGCACCGAGATTTTATATTTAGCAAAAAGAAAAAAAAGCTTCACTATCGATATTGAAACATTGATAGAATTGTTGGAAAAAAGTTTTAAAACGTATGCTGACATAATTATATAATTACTGATGTAAATTGCATATTTATACTATCAAGAGTGTTAACAGTGAGTGCACCAATTTTAGTGGAGAAATCTATCCATTATGCCATGGATATTTTTTATTCCACTGGAAGAGGAAAGAAAACCTGAAGGAAAATCTAACAGTGATGCCACCAATTAGTAATAAATTAAAAGCTATTTGACGTCTTATTCCCTTTACTCTATTAAATTTTTGTTTTCAAATGTATGAAACTCACTCATAAAGCGTCAAATGGCTTTAAACAACCTAACTTACTGTCACGTTGATATAGTGCCTGGCAACAGACCAAGGTTGAAATCGTGATATCAAATACGAAATCCCCGTAGGCAAGACGAATTCCATTAAACGAAAGCACGAAATATGCTTGAATGCTCTTTATTTGTTTAATTACCATTTTTTTTCTCTCTGAAATTTTATTCCGCATGTTTTGGAAGGAAATACGAAGCATTTCCGTGACATAAGGGGTATTTACGAAGAACGATCAATTTTCCAAACTTTCGCTAGTGTCATTTTTTTACCCTCTTTTTTTCTTTTAATGCACCTGCATGCAAATTGTTTATTTATTTATGCTAAAAAAATGAAAGCAGCTGGTCAGCGAGAGTTTTTAAAGAATCGGAATCGGAAATTGCTGAGCGTGGTAATTTTGAAGCCATTTATTCGGATTGTAACAAATTGTAATTGCATAGTGTTGGATTTGATTAATCATTTGCTCTGTGGAGGCGGACTAACGTGTCACACGAAAGAACGATATTTTATAAACTCTAAATTATGTTTTTTTTTCAATGGAATAAATGATGTGGAAATTGATAAACAATTCGTTTTTGGATTTGTTTCACTTTCAAATTTAGCATGCTCAGTTAATGCGGAAGTAAAGTCTTTTGGTGAAGTCACCTTAGTAATCGTGCATTAAACAATTTTGAATAAATAGAAGAATACTAAGCCATATGGAAAAGAAAAAATGAATAAGAGAATACATGCTTTTTTTAATTCTCTCATTGACATACAGGTGGTTATCAGAATAATGGATGCACCTTATATTTATCAAGAATCCTTTATTAGTATGGTGTAAGGTCGCTTTGGCATGTAATACAGCTTGGATTGGACTAGGAATCGTTTCATACAAGTGCTGATTAGTGTTTTTTAATCTATCATTCTTACTGGAGATATTGTGAAATTTCTGGGAGAGATGCCGGTAGAGAATACAGATTCCGTACTGGACGCCTTAAAATAGACCATAATGGTTAAATTATATTGATGTCGGGTGACTGTGCATTCCAAGGCAGATGTTTTATTCTTTCCTGTGTTTTTCAAGCCATGATTGGGCAAGTCTCGCTGCATGGATAAGGGCATTATCATACTGGAAAATTTCAGTCTCTTGCAGGAAATAAAGATTGCATCATAGGATGGATCTGGTCATCGAAAATTTCTCTATTCTAATCCCCAAGGATCTTTCCTCTCAGGGTTACGGTTGGTCTAGCAGAAAATTACGACTTAGCTTCATATATCATGACAGATCCACCTCCATGCTTGACAGCTGGATAGAGACAATCCCGATCATACATTCATGCATATGCCCTCCAAATGTGACCCGTCCTATAGTAGGGAAAAATGTGAAACACGATTCGTCAAACCATTTTACTTTCTACACCATTGTAGACAACTTTTACTATTAAAATCTGTTACAAGTGGTTTAGGAATTGCTCTGCCATAAATATTCTGTTTTATGAAAGTGCCTGCTAACTGTAATCATTGACACTGGAGTATTCAAATGGATATTGAGCTCTACGGTCACTTTTGCTGCAGTTGTTCGCTTTTACACACTACAATCCGCTTTTAATACAAGTCGGTCTCTTGCACTGAGCTTCTATTTCCGCTCACTATTTTGCTTTGCATTGCGTAGTTTATCTTGCCGAGTTGTATGAATGCTGTCAGGACTTAAAATACCGTACCTCTAGAAACACCTAAAAGTGGAGATGTTTACGTCATCCTTGCTCCAGCTAGACTGGCTCCTTCAACTCCGCCTCTTTGAAAATCTGAAAGGTTCGACATTTTACGTACTCCAAAACACAATCCAAGAATCGCATACCTTAAATAAGTCTAGCACATGCTACCAGAATACGTACATTGCTATTTATAAAAAAGGCTGGTGGCTATTATTATATTTTAATGTTTACGAAGGACATTTAAAAATGGCACTTTTATTCGTGTATCATTTATTTTGATAACCACCTGTAACTGCTTTATTAGGACAATTAGAAGCAAAAAATGATATCCAATAAATTTATAAATAATCATTTTTATATATCTATGTAAGCAAACATATTTCAACACTATCTTTATATGCAAACATATTTCAACACTATCTTTATATGCAAACATATTTTAGCATTAAAAATGTAGCTTTTAGAGTTTTAACTTCGATTTATTTCACCAAGGTAGGCTTAGTTTTCATACAAAGAATATGCGATGCGTCAGTCTGGACACAAGAGCAAAAGAGGACAAAATAATTTCCTTCAGTTATTTTGAAAGGATTTCTTTACTATGTGTTGATTTAGGAAAGAAACTCTTATGTATCTTTAAAGGAATGTTATGAGCATTAGAGATTTTATCCCTTCACTCGGAGCGTGAGAAAATGGTCAAGTCATCAATTTCCCAGAGAATTTGTTAAAATAATAAAATAAAAAGTGGGATTTGAATTATTAAATAAGAAAACATTTTAGAATGAAATTGATATGGGCTAAATAAAAAAAAAATAGTAAATTATTTAGGATTTTGATTAGATTAAGAGAAATTATATACATGCTATAAAATCAGTGAAAGAAGGAGAGAGTTTAGGATCGATTTTTTTTTAGTATTCAATTTTTATTCCATTCTATTTTTATATCTATATGTCTTTAATCTATTTTAAAAGATTTCATAATTTGTCTATATAACTTTAATCTGATTAAAAATATTTCATAATTTTATAGCACTGATAACATGAACAAAGACACAAAAATATATATTTATAATAATCCTAATGAGCTTGAGCATGATTCGAGTAATAAAAGTAATGAAAAAATGTCACGTGACTCTCACGTGTGCCAGTCACGTGACTCTCACCAAGAACAGAGGAAGAGAGAGTGTGAGAAGTTGACCCCTTTATCTCCCTTTCATTGACCAGGGACAAAATATACTTAAATTTTTTTGGAAAATTTATTAATATTAGATAAAAAAAATAATAAATTATTAGAATTGTATAGTTCTGAATACAATCAAAGGTATTGAGAAAAAAACTTTTAAAATCCGATTTCTTTTTTTGAAAATCCAATAAAAACGTTTGAAAAGAATGCTTTTTTTTAGCAGAAAATATTCAGCTGGTAGTGAAAAATACTTTCTGAGCCATCTTCTATCCTGGAGCAAATACATACCAAATTTGGTAGCTCTGAACCCAGCAGAAACTGCTTTGTAATGAGTTTACGTTATGCATATCGTTATTTACAGATAGCATTTCAGGTTACAGATCATTATTCTATTGCTGTTGTGAAATTTATTTATATCGAATTTACAATATTCGATTTATATTTCCCACAATTATCCTGAATTCTTCATTTAAAAGTTCGAAGATATGCCCTAAGTTCACAACCTCGCATAATTCTCTTCCGTTTCTGTATTTCAACTTCCACTTTTGGACTCCTTCAAAGCTCGGGACTCGATTTGGACTCTCCTGCACCCAAGTAATGACCAACTATTGGGTCAAACACACTCGCTTAATGAAACAGAGCAACTCTGAACTGGTCAGCTGAACCAGAATAATGGACTTCCCAAAAGGCGCGTTCTTTTTTGAAGAGAAAGAGAGAAGAACAAAAAAAGATGAGAGACCCTCAGAGCCTCATCCCGGGATGAAGGGTGCCAGTCACGTGACTCTCACCAAGAACAGAGGAAGAGAGAGTGTGAGAAGTTGACCCCTTTCTCTCCCTTTCATTGACCAGGGAGAGTGTGGGCGGTACCTCACGAAGTTCTACTGGACGATTCACCAAGGAAAATTTCTGAAATGCCTTGCGCTCTAAACGCCATTGCTAGTGAATTGAGTGAGAGAGAATTATGCAACTGGCCCGTCTATTTCCATTGTAATTTGACGAAGGTTCGACAATCTGACTGCTGTTTTGAACCACCCAGTGTATGTAAACTTGATGTTTAGAAGTTCGTATGAATATAAAATCAAGCATTGTGATGGAGAAGAAATTTTTGACGTTGTTTGTAATGCGCGTTTTCGTAATAGAAAAATGATTTGCCTATGGAAAATTGCCGAGTCTTCACCTTTTGACCCATGTGGAAATCTTGAGTAACTTTTAAAGAAGCAAAAAAGCAAATTCTATATGCATAATCTAGCATTTTTGTGAATTTTGCTTAAGAACCCGAGACGTTTTGTAAATTTATTGATGAGATGAAAAATAATAAAAGAGAGTTCATGCTAAATTGAATATTCTTTTACAAATCCAAATCTATAAGCCAAGGTATTTCGTCTCTTTTATCGGGCGATTGTATATAAAATTAAGTAATATGACGGGAACCAAAACCTGTCATTAGAAAGTATAAGACACTAAACTGTAAAACACGCTTTAAAATTAAATAAATAACGGTACGATGCAATTATTATTATTGTTTTTGCTAGTCTACAAATAACCGTAATTAAACCAAAAAAAATATTTTTGAGTGGCCTATTTTGGATTCTAATTTTTTAAATTCTTTTTTAATTCTAATTCTTTTTTTGTCGAAAATAAATGTAAAATCCGTACTTTATTTGTATAAAAGACATAAAAAAATCTTTTTAAACATTTATTTTCAAGAACTTTTTATGAGCGTCGAGATGTATGCTTGTTTAACCCTTTAAAGGTTCATTTTTTTCTACTCATGGTACATTAAAATATTTTTGGAATTAAGATTGGTATAAGAAAAGCGATTAATTTTTCTTATCAAATAAATTTATTTTAATTAAATAATCGATTCGGTCAATTAACAATTAAATAACAAATCAATACACACTCCATTTTGTATTATATAAGGAATTAAAGCATTTAAATTCCTGTCTTACTGAAAAAATTGTCCTAACTTATGCCAACCTCCATAACTTCATACATGAATTTGGCGGGAAGCATACTTGCATGGCCCTAGAAAGAGTGTAGAAATTATTGTGATTTGATTACGTTTCAAAATGGATCGAATCCCACGCAACATCCTTTATATATTTTAAAATCTGGATATTAATATGACAATTTAATCAACGTCCGCAGATAATGATTTTTTTTAAAAAAACGCACACATTGTATTTATTTAAAAATATTTCTTCCTGATTCTGTAATAATATATTCTTAATCTAGAAAGCACCAATTATTAAAAAATTACCTTTTAAATTTTTTTTTATTTCATTCTCTTTTTCAAAAATATAATTATTTAGAGTAAGATCGTGACTGCAACTGCATAAAGAAAAGAATAGTGTTGTCTTTTAGTCATATGTGACTATGAATTTTGCAGAATTGCTTACTACAGAGTTGAAAGATAGAAATAGTTCCAAAAAAAAGAAGCTGCACCAGAAAGAACATTTTTCTTTGTTTCCTTATTGCTGAAAAACGAAACCTTGATGCCCAAAGTTAAATCAATGGCGCAGTTTCAACAAAATGTGGTACCTCGGTCTTTTATTCTCTGTTATTGTTTTAATAAATATCTTGCTTTTGCCCTAAAATATTCCTCTGACTTTCTTATTTTACAAATTTAAGGTAAGTATAAATTTATGGGTACATTTTTAAATGTATGCCGTTTTCGGCGACTAGTTGATCTCACGCAATAATAATAGCACTAGTAGCGTTTATTTAATGATCATAACCAATTTTAATACTCTTTGTCTAACCACTCCAAGTAAAAGCAGAGGTTTAAATTATGTACAAAAAACGTGAAGCATTCTGATTGGATAAGTATGCACACAAAATTTCGAAATCAGATTTGTAGTTGGAAAAAGACGATCGGTTCTATGGCTTTTTGGATTATTTTAAAAATATAGATAATATAAATTAAAAATTTAAAAAAAGATTAACTAGATTTAATTTTGCAAAAACAACTTCTGAACAATTCTCATTTTCTATTATGCATAGAAATATACTCATTTAATTTAGTGAATAAAAATTATTCAATAACATTTTTCTTAAAAATCTTTCATCAACGCCATTTAAACCTTAAAAATTTCATTAGTATTTAACACTATATCAATGCTATTTAAACCTATTTAAACTTTTAAAAACACCAATAAAACATAGTATGCATTTGTTCAACAGTTTTATCCATATGTCGAAATTCATTCCAAATAATATTAATGCTATTGAAGGTATTTTACCAAACTAAAACAAGCGAATGGGATCATTTCACGTGACGTCAAAACCACGTATTAAAAGCAAAATGTATACTATCATTCATTGTAGTATTATATACTATTTATTTCCTCTAATACATTGTCCGCAGTGGATTCCAACCGCTAAAATTCAACTGAGATTATGTTTTATTAAAGGAAGGACAAAAAAAATTAATACCTTCAAAAATATTATATTTTACAGAGAAAATCACGTATTTATAGCCTAAATAATAGCCTATTTCTGACACCATTTGTAATCATCAACAGCAAAGATTTAAATTCAGTGAAGTTTAATACTTTGGATGCTTTACGAATTGAAAACTAAATAGTCTAAATAAACTAAATAGTCATCTAATATATATCATATATATAAAAAAATATCACCTTACAAATGAATTTAAAACAATGTGAAAAATAAAAGTAATATTTATTTTATAAATCAAAAATATTTTAATTATTTAACCATTTAATAATAATGAAAAAATTAATAAATTGAAATTTATATTAAAAGATAGCTACTGTTTAAAATCAGCTGCTTATATACTTTCAACAACAAAAAATATTTTCTTGACTTCTATGCTTTTAACAAAATTGATATTACTATAAAAATGAATAAATAAAAAATGCTTAAGTACAATCTGTTGCAAATTATTGTTGTCTAACAAAAAAATCCATTTTTGCTGTTAGGAAGATTAACTGGTCTCTAACTCGTTTGGAGACATAATTCTTCACTCTAATTATATATTTTTTAATTGGAAACATTTCGAAATAACTAAAAATAAACAGTTTTTGTGTAATAACTATATTTACATTATAGAATTTACATTTGCTCAAATATTGGTATTTCTCACTGTTTACAAATCCTTTTTATAACTGGCTCCTGATTTATCAAAATATAATTATGTAATATCATTATCCATATGGAACTCATTTTCTGATTAAAAGAATCGTTGTACAACTAATAATTATCATTAATTCATTTTGGGTTACTCAATAAAGTAAAATTGCTTAACAAATTAAAACTGATATATTTAAAAAAATCAAACTAAACATTTCAATAAAAGCGAGTTTAATTATATATACTTACAAGTTTTTCATTTTCAGTACTTTATTTCCACATATATATTTTTTCCACCAGTTACTTAAGCGAAAGTAATACATGCACAAAAAGAAAAAATAAACGAGAGTAATGTTTCTAGGTGGCATCTGCTTAAAATTATTTCTTTCTAAATCATTTGGATCGTCTGCTTCCGGTTAGAAGATTCATGAGTCAATAATTCGTTTAGAAATGGAATTTCTCCCGCCTTTTTTTATTCTTTTTATTGATACAATTCTTCTAAAGCAATCCATAGCCTCATTTGCAGCTACATTTTATGTTCCGTCAGTCCCATAAAGATCTAGACCGGTTAAATCACTTAGCTTCGCAAATAAGACAGCGGAACTTTTGTTTGAAAAAGGAAATTGCTCGTATTTAACATATTTTACTTTCTAGGTCTGTGAGATATAAAGCTCAGCAGGTGAACCCGGAACATTAATTTTTAGATCATTTCATTTCAACAAGATCAACTAAGTGCATTTTAAATTAAGAATAAATGCGCATCAAATCGAATACGATTACATCACACCTGCCATATTGTTTATTTAATTTTTTCCCACCTTCTGTTCTGTTTTAATGAAGAACAGGCGCTTCTTCTCTCACTTTTGATTGTATTCTACTGTTTAATTATTTTCCTTTTTTTTAATCTAGAAAGAATTTTTGTGGTAAAGTAGGCCAGAAATTTGTTTTTAAATTTCGTATAATTACAACTTTAAATCTGCAATTACTTGACAGATAGTTATTTGCATTTAATTCACCCCAAATGTAGAAATTCTTTTTTTTTTTCAAATTAATATAATTTTTTTTCTTGGTAAATCGTGATAAAAGTAGTGATGAAATTAAATATAAAATTTAATGAACTAAAATATGCAGCGTTGATTATAAATGAAATTAAAGCAATGATAATTCTCACAGATGAAAATATTTTAAAGTTTCATTAAGAGAGGCTATTAATTATTTTTCTCAATAAATCATGCTTCTTTTAATTTTGAATTTAATTTTTTTTTGTTTTTATTCCCACGTTGATTAAATCTTTTTTCTTTAATTTCTCTTTTGTGAATACGGAAATTATAAAATTACTTTTCATTACAAACGAAAAGTTATTCGGATAAGATAAGCATCTTGGTTAATTTTGAAATGAAATAAAAGGAACAATATCTCTGGAACATTTTATTCCTCTCTTTCTCTTTGTTCTAATTGCTTAAATAATTGTATAGCTTTCTCTTGCAGAAGACTTCTTTTTTCATAACAAATGCGCATTCGTGTTCTTAAATATATATTTATTTAATAATGTTTAAAAAATAAACACTGCATTCTTCTGGTTCTTATACATTAACAGTACTTCTGTTCTTTTAGAAGAATTCTTTGAATAATTTATAGCAAAATAAAAATAATATTGTTGAAAATGAATTGTGTTGATTTCTTTTCGGTAATATTATTTGCCATCATAAGTAATTTTTGCTCATTAATTTATTAGTACAATTTGTTTTGAATTTTTATATACAGAACAATAACTAACCACAAATATTTATTATTCATGCTTTATACTTTCGTGATAAGTCATCGTTTGTTTGATATGATATAATAGAAAATTATAAGTTATTCTACTATTATTTACTAACACGTTCAGAAATTTAATTTAATGACCAGGATATCAGAAATTGATTTAATTTACAGAAGTCTAAGCATCAAGAAAGACTTTCTATAATCCAATAATGGCTGTCAAACAATAGTTGTGTTCTATTTTCAGGGATAACAATCATATATGTATATATTTTTCATTTTTAATGATATATTCTTGATTTTCCAAACTAGTTTTGCTTATTTAACTTCTATGTGTTATTTATATTTAATATTAAATAAGTGGATACCAAATGTAATAACAATTCAGAAGAAAAAATTGTGATTCAGAAAACGTGACATTTCTTGTTCAATATATTTTAACAATCTGGCTTATAGATTTTATCAGATTGAAAATTAATAGAATAAATAATTTTTATGATTGCTTATGTTTGTTACTTACATTTTTTTAATAAGTTCTATAAAGAAAAAAATATTCAGTATATAAAAATTTCTTCATTTTCAAATAAAATGATTAAAAATGAAAAAAGTGATTTATTTAATGGATACTATAGTAAATATTTTCATAATTCAAGGACTGAATTTTAAAAAGGCAATATAATGGGATATTAAGAAATTCGAGCTTCTAAAAAAGAATTTCAAGGTATGTTCATTCTTAAAGTATCATGATCGATCAAATACTCAAATTAGGTACTTGCATTTATTTGTTCATTTTTTCATTTTAAAGCGGTATTTATTGATCAAATACATCAAATCAATCATATCAATCAAAATATTTTCCATCATCTTTTACAACCTTTTCCCATTTTCATCCAGGAAGCCTTACAACTGATTGTCTTTGAATTTTTTGATCAACAGGCCGGTATTTGTCACTGATCTCGAAGTCATCACTCTTGAATCGTCGAAACCGAAACTGACAGTTGGACGGAGCAGCATTAAAATAAGTTTTTAAAAGTGGTCATGGGCTACGGTAGAAAATTTCTTTAAATAAAAAAAGCAATGATTATCGAAAATGCAATTTGGAGCTATCCATGATTGGGGTCTTAATACACTGAATAACTCAATAATACTAAATGAAATACCTCCAAAAATAACAATAACATTACAGTTGATGTTTCATATGGCACTTTACAAGCGCGCTGAGAGAAAGCAGTCAGCGATTTAATCTATGCATTCTAGATAATCTAGATTAAGCATTCTAGATTAAGCCTAAAATATCGTCTCTTGTTTTTTTCAGTAGCTTCAATTAAGGCCAAGAGTACGACTTAGCTACTTCATGCTTCACATTCGTTTGCACAACCTCTTTTTATCGGGAAGGGGGCACATTCACACTATTCAGGAGTAGAACACAGATTATCAACCACGCCAGAACTGGAACTCGAACCCGGGACACGAGGAAGGCACGCTACCCCTATGCCAGGATGCCAGCATAAAGTAACAGTAATTTGGTAAAACCACGAACCATTTTCGTTTATATAGATATAGTTACCAATAGATGTCGCTGATTTAAATACATTCATGCATCTAGAATGCATAGATTGACTTTTGAAGCTAGATTTATGTAATAATGTCTCTGTCAGGCTCGAATATATAAATAAAAATATGTGATACTTAGGGTCCGAATTAGAATACAGGAGAATTGCAATAATTTTTTAAAAATATTCCTTTCAATTCATT
This sequence comes from Argiope trifasciata, assembly GCA_026543055.1. Lineage (NCBI taxonomy): Eukaryota > Metazoa > Arthropoda > Arachnida > Araneae > Araneidae > Argiope > Argiope trifasciata. Next base: position 104,253 of record JAPMOQ010060086.1, read on the forward strand.
ATTTAAACTTCTAAAAACATAGATTAAAAAAAGTTTTTTGCATTTTATTATTTTTTCCTTTAGTAATGCAATTTCTTTTTATGAAATAAATAATGGAAACCGCAAAACCTGATAGATTCACAATTTTATATTTACGTTGAAAATATTTTATACCAAGAAACGTTTAGTGTTATTTGAAGAGCACTTGCACTGTATGTTTTATACGTTACGATAAAAAATGCTTGCATATTTTAATTTTCCATTCTGATTAATGCCTAGATTTTACAGTAACTATAGCTAAATTAATCTCTCTCTCCCTCCCTCTCTCTCTCTCTCTCTCTCTCTCTCTCTATATATATATATATATATATATATATATATATATATAAAACAAGTTCTGTAAAAACTGGTGTAATCTGCAACTCCCACACTCCGAGTAAAGGAATAAAAATCTGTTAGTCTAAACAAATTCTTTAAAAATATATATAAATCTCCCTTACCTAAAGTAATACGTGTAAATAAATCCCTATCAGAATCTCACAGTATGTAAGAAATGGTGAAAACTATTGCTCTGTCTTTTCTCTTTTGTCGTACAGTGGATTAACGTGCCTCATCGCTTCTTGTCTGTACATAAATTATGCCTCCTGGGAGAGAATGAAAGCGAATAAGAAAAAACAGTTTCTTACTGGGTACTAACAGAGAATCATAATATTTGTAAATATGATAGCTTTTTAAACAGCTATTAGCAATAGGTATTTTTATTGTTATAAAAATTAGTAGCCACTGGCAAGCAGTTATGTTTAAAAAGAATAAAATCTCGAGTATTTAAAAATTAGAATTGAGTATTTAATAGAAAAATAGTTTTTTCTTTAATCCTGAAGATATTATAGGTTGTGTATTAATCAGTATCATGATTCTATGCTGAAATTATTTAAATACACCTTGAAATTGACATGAATTAAAAAAATATATATTTAAAACTTTTATTACATTTATGTTTTGAATCACAATGCGCATTGTTAGTATTTGATTAAAAATAAGGAATATAATAACTTCAAAATATACATTGTTTCATTGTTGACATTTTATTATTTCAAAATTTCAATGCATATTAAAACAATTACTGATTTAAAATGCAAAAATATTTTATTTTAAGGCGATCTTCTATTTACAATCCATTCTATTCTCCTCTGCCCTTCCATCACTCCAAATAATACTATCGAGGTCAGGGCGTTCCGGCATGGTTTAATTTAAGACTAGACCACTGATCATATTATTTTTAGGTATAGATCACGTGATACATGACGAAAAATTCGTTCCGCGTGCTTTTACCAATGTTGGCAGAAACCATATAGGTTATTCGAGTTTGATACATTATTTTCAATCATCAGCTTCACACTAATATATATTTTTTTCGTCTGAAAGAATTCTAATAGGATTAATTAAATGCCAAAAACGTTCTTTTTTATTTAAAAAATTCATAAACATGACAGGAAAGAAGTTATTTTTCACTTTAAGAATTAATAAACATAACAGAAAAAGAAATTATTTTTCATTTTCAGAATTAATAAACATTACAGAAAAAGAAGTTATTTTTCATTTTCAGAATTAATAAACATTACAGAAAAAGAAGTTATTTTCATTTTCAGAATTAATAAACATAGCAGAAAAGAAGTTATTTTTCACTTTAAGAATTAATAAACATTACATAACAAGAAGTTATTTTTCCCTTTAAGAATTAATACACATAATATCTGACAGAATTCATTTGAGAATCAACGGAAAACATTTCACAGTATTTAGCTGTAAAAAAAAAAAATTTATTGAAGTCAATTTATGTTCACATCGCGCATATCAAATGCTTCATTGCTAATTGCATTCTAGAATGCACCTTGCAAGAAATGTAATATTATAAAAGATACTCTTTGAGTTTCATGAAATAATAAATTAATTTAACATTCTTTAATTCTTTAAATCCATGTTCCTAAATATTTATTTGCATTATAAAATGTTTTTAATTAGTTAATTAACGGCATAGAATAGGCAGGACTAATAAAAAAATCATCATAAAATTGAATTATTTAATACCCTGAACAGTAAAACAATGAGTACAAATTGTAGTTCCATTTCGATGTATTCATTTTAAAAAAAATGTCACAAAAAATAGTCATTGGATAAGAAAGTTAAGAAACATTATTATTCTTATGGGAATTCAGTGAGAGTATCTACCAGAAACTTTCTCGCATATTCTCCAATAAGGATTTTATCATCTCTACACAAAATTACAGACCATGAGTAAAGCCGAATACCTTACTCATGGTCTGCAATTTCATTGGTGAACAGCATTGGTGAATGAAGTTACGAAAGATATATTTAAACTTATATATAGCGTTTTGTTGAATTAATGTGAAAATACGTATTCTGGACACTTTTTTTCCAATCGATTAAAACCAAAATTTGACGCGATACTACGGTTGTAGACACAGGATCATAAATTGAATTTATGTTTATGGGTTGCACTAAGGCATTGCGTTTACGAGTCGTTACGTACACATCTATAGACGATCAATTGTAAGGAAAATTTGGTTCTAAATTTGATAAGAATATATAATTTAGATTTTAAATCTATGTACTAAGTTTTATCAGACCAACTCATTATATTTTATTACATTTTCAATTGTACTCGAACAGATAGACAGACAGATAGATTTGTCTGGAAGTATTTCGTTCAGAATTTGGCAGAAATCTACAAATTAGATCAAAAAGCCATGTACTAATTCCCGTCAATTTATCTAAAAATGTTGTTGAATCATTGTATTTGGATATCATCATAAACAGAGAATATAATGCCAAAAATGCCAATGTTTTTCGAACTCAGGGATGTCTAAAACAGGAAAATTCAACAAAATCTCGAGTTCGGATTTTTTTTTTGATTACAGTGCCCTTGGCACACAAAAAAGTAAAATACAGTAAAAGCTCTTTATTCGCTGGGTACATGTTCAATAAATATGCCGCGAATACAGAAACCGTGAATACGGAATGGTAATTTATAAGGGATTATAGGTAATACGTTCCAAAGTGACAAAATGAAAAAAACAAATATATAAAAATCAGTTTAATTTAAGTTTTTGAACATTTTGATTAATTATCTTAAGGCTTAGGCAATAGTTTGAAGAATTTTGTAATTTTCTCTCGGTTAGGAGTTTTTAAAAGCTCCTTCAATTCAGACAGATACGCAGCGGTTGCTTCAGCAATTTGCCTCTTAAAAATAAGACTTCGTTTCATAGACGTTCATAAAGAAATCGCAAAGCTCATTTGCCATTCTTAAACCTTTACTAAGATTTTTCAAATTTAATGTCACGTTTCCAGTGCTTGTTGAAGCCTCTTCTTCAATGAGCCGTGAATTTAATTTCCTCCAAGTTGGTTTCAGTCAAATCTTTATTCAAGCAATTGCGATTCAAGCAATTCCTGAATGTCACTTGATTATATCTGTTTGTACCAATCTCGTCCTATTCCATTCGCGATTTCGGCCATGTTTGCAGTCAGAGTTTGAACTTGCACTGATTCTTCGTCATTTTCCATAGTCAGAGCAGGCCACAGTTTTTTCCAGTATGACTTCAATGTGTGTAGCTTTAGTTCTTCCAATGATTCTTTTATGTTTACGATGCACTTTGCTATGTCAAACATCTTCCAGTATTCCATGACATTCATATCAGGATTACATTCCATATTATCCAATATGATTTTGAAGATTCATCTAATGTCATAGAGCTTAAAGACCTGGATTATTTCTTGGTCCATGGGTTGAAGCATAGCTATCGCGTAAAAATGTCACTTTTATATTTGGATGCATAGTTTCAAGTTCACTACGATGACCTGATGCATTGTCCAAAACTAGAAGTGCTTTAAAGTCTAAATTCTGTTTTTTAAAATAAGTTTCAACTTCAGAAACAAAACAATTCCGGAACCAGTCACAAAAAATAGCGCTTGTAACCCAAACTTTCTTATTAGCATGCCAAAATACTGATAGGTTGAATAAAGAAACCGCGAATATAGGAATTTGGTTGCATTTTTTAAATCCGCGAATAGTGGAAACATGAATGAAGGAAGCGCGAATAAGGAGCTTTTACTGTATATAAATAAAAATTGTGACAGATCCGAATTTTCAGCTAGAAACATCGTAATATTACAGGAGTTTTTCGACTCTTAATTGTATTTGCTGTCACATACTTAGCTCAATAAGTTTATACTACAAGAAACTTACAGAAAAAATATTTGTCTAACCATCGGTCTCGCGTCACGCAAATTACAGATAGTGTAACAATATAGAAATATTATCATTTTGAAAAATAACATAAATAAAACCATTATAGATAGTTAATATTATGTTTTCTACGACAAAAATTGGATTTTCAGCTGTCTATTTCATACGATGCAAAAATCATCTTTAAAAAATTATTCTTTCGCACTTTATGAATTTTGTAGTTGCCCTTAATAGTCATTACATAAACATTTACTATATCTATTATTTTTACTTGCTTTACTTAAAGTATAATAATCGTCAAAAAGTTTGAACTCGATATTTCGACATAACTCCATCATTTCAGACCTCCTTGATTTCTAGAAACAAATTTTTGGAAAATGCCCGTCCGTCTGCTCATGACTAAGATTACTCAAAATTGCTTTGAGATGAACCGCTGAAATATGGTGCAATTACGTAATTTGCAGATTTCCATCAAATGTTGAGAAAAATTTGTTCGGTGAAAATTCATCTGTTTCCGGCTGTCGAATATAAGTTAACACGATAATTGTCAAAGTTGGGATCAAATACTATACGGTGCAGACCAACTGTCTGCACTTTCAGAAATATGTTAATTCAAAAGCTGTGTTTAAATATATAAAATTAGGTATGGTATTTAGGACTACAAAGTAGTTTTGCATCAATTTTTATTTTGATCAATTGGAGAAAACCGCGTCTAATACACAAATTCGATTTTCGGACTCTATTAACCCCATAACAGAAATTAATCTTCGAAAGAAATAACAGCCCAGCGGTGGCCTGGTGTTAAGGTCTCGGCTTTGGTACCAGAGGGTTATGAGTTCGAGTCCCGATTTCTCCTAAGAACCGTCGTATGGGTATAGTGGATATTAAAACTTCCACCCACTAGTGTGGTGTGGAAGTTTGGGGAGGGGAGTGCTTGCTCATGTGCCGGTATCGTCTTCTGACCACGGTACAAATTTATGTGGTCCATCCTAGAATAGCACTAGAGTTGCTTTAAAAAGGGACGTTAATATAACTAAATGAAAGCCAAAAACTCGCTAAGGATCACATGATCGAATTATTAAAATGGCGGCAAACTTATTCCGAAGCTATAATTCGTAACTACTATAGGCTACTACTGCAAGGTATCATCTGGCTTGATATGTTTATTAGTGAGTATGCGAGAAAGTTTTGGTGAGACCACTCCCACTGGTTTAATTAGCATTTTGTATTTCATTTCCTCCAATGGTGGAATCCCTTTAAAACATTCGTTACTCATTTATTACACAGAAAATATAAACTACAAAAAGATTCTTTAAGGAATCTTATTGTAATTTTTCAATTCATATACCACCTACTATTGTACTCTTTGGGATAGTTCAAACATCCTCCTCATTCGGTTTAGCTTACGTTCTCATACATTCTTACACAACTTGGCAGCTAACGATAGAGACTCCTTTTTTAGTGAAAGCTGTATATTTGCTAACAGGGTGTTATGCTGTTAAAGAATGAAAGGAAAAAGAATTCAAAATATTTGTTGGCTGATGTAGTTGTATACTTGTTTAATGAGGATTTCAGATTATAGAATTTTGAGCTAAAACGAAATTCGTTTGCAATTTTGTTCTCAAAATCTTTTATAGGAAATCAATGTTTTTAATTGATAAAAGATTTAATGGAGCTTTTTCACATTAGTACATATCTAATTCATTAAACATGAATGATATCTCTTAATTAATGTAGATTCGTTTAACTTTCGATGACATGGTATGCTAAAATCTAATTCATTCTGAGATGAACTTTAAAACCAAGGAAAAGTTTACATAATTTAAAAAGTAATATTTATTTATCTAAGCGTTTGCTATCTAAAATAAATTGACAATAAAATTAATAATTTCATTTCTTAAACATATTTTCTTTAAGTTGCCAACGAACATGTTCTAGTCTAAAATAGATGGTTGTAAAATTAAATAATGATTTTATTATACATCGTCTAAACTTTGAATAAGTACATAGATTAAGGTATATAACTTTTGCAAAATAAGGTTATGAATCAATGAAACTTTCAAAGAAGAAAGATTAATTGAAATACTAATTATAGTTAAGGGAATTATTTGATTGGTGTAACATGAAAGAAACCCGTCACTCTGGATAAAATACTATCAATACACGCTGTGTCTTTGGTGCATGCACTCTATTTTTTAGAATTTTCATTAAATAAAACAGCATTTTATTTTACGATTCGAAAATACCAGGAGAATATGCACCAAAGACACAAAGAATAGGCACCAAGGTATAAAGAATAGATCTTGTATACGCTAACAATACAAAAAGACAGCAAATCGATAAATAATGGACAACAATCGGCATTTCGAAAAGATAATTGGTTCGTGTCTGATATAGTTTCCCGACATTATGTGATAGGCCTGATTTTGGAATATCGTGTTTGGAGACATCATTTAAAATTCTCCAAAGAATCTTCGGATATCGGATAGAGAACTCTAATAGATATAATTCTAACACAGGTAAGACCATGATTCCTACATATTCAAGAGCCTTCACCTTGTTTATGAGTCGTCGTCAAACTCGGTATTCACTGATTTAGCAACCATCCAATGTCCAATAAAGCTTTCTCTCTCATAACTTTATTTGATTCAGAAACCATTGATTAAAGATTTATGAATGTTAAACGAAAGTAACAGGTCGATAATAGATATAAATCTTGTATAAAATGAACAAACAAAACTTTTTAAATAAATTTTAGAAAGCTTATAAATTTATATTGACGCATAAATACACTTTACGAACAATTTCTGTGACTGAACTGGTTAAGGAGTAAACATTTAATCTTTCGTCCTAATCCAATCCACAGCAATAGATATATAGATGTAGTTACTTTAGTTACTTGCAGTTATTTCTTTTTATAATTGTTGTTTTTTGCTTTTATTTCAAATGCCATTTATTATTATAACTTATTACGCTCCATAAATATTTCTTCTTTGGGCCGCGGTGGCCCGGTGGTAAGGTCTCGGCTTCGGAACCGAAGGGTTTCAGGTTCGAGACTCGATTCCACCGAAGAACCGTCGTGTGAGGGGGTCTCTTGCACGTTAAAACTGTGAGGCCAAACGTCCTCCCGATGGTGTGGCGTGGTGTAGAGAGGGGGTGCCAGTTTAGGTGTCGTCTTCGTCACCTGACCGAGGTTCAAAATTACAAGGTCCGTCCCAAAATAGTCCTCGTGTTGCTTTAAACGGGACGTTAATATAACTAAACTAAACTAAATCTATGGGCCGCGGTAGCCTGGTTGGTAGAGCGTCAGTTTCGTTACGCACGGGTTCTGTCCTCGTCTCGTCCAAAGACCGCCTTGTTGGCTAATGGCAGTTGGGGCACGTTAAATATGTCGTGACTGCACAGTCCTCCAAGTTCCCATAACAAATTATACCTCTAGAGGTACTGAATAAGGGATGAGTCCAGTCTCTGATTTGCATCTAAATTCTGACTTGCGGATGGAGGAATTTCACCTTAACGGTGCTCGTTAACAACGAAAGGAGCACACCTCTGCCTTCATTTGAAAGAGCTCGCTCATTCGTGCTTGGTATGACCAAGTGGCATTAGAACCACCATCAAAAATATTTCTTTAAAATTCTCATAGTTATTCTGAAAATTATTAAATTCTATAAAAGCTGAATCCCAAAAATACAGAGTAAGTTTTTTTGCTCCAATACGAATTGTTCCGAGCTAATAAATCTACTTTATTACTTAATTGTGGACTTCGAATCTTTGCATCTTCGTGACACTATAAAAAATATTCTGAAAAACTAGTAAATGAAAAATACGTGATCGAATAATCTTAACGGGTCCATTAAGAAACCGAGTAGGATTGCAAATTAATCGTTATTGTAACAAAGTAATTTATTGAATGAGTTTAGCTCTTAATTAAGCGCACTTATAAAAAAAAAGATAGAAAGAACTCAAGTACTGAAATAAAATTAGAAATTTCTACATTGGTTTTTTATCTTATACTTAAGAAAACTACTTTTTATAAAAATAGATAATGTATTACGATAGAAATGACCTACGGGTATCTTTCCCCCACTTCATTACATACTTTTGCAATAGGGTGTACTTTTGGATTTATCTTTGTATAATGATGAAGAAAAGTAATTATGCACTTTGGATTTTTTTGACCATAGTTAATCAAATTTCACTGAGTCAATCAAACTTCTCATTAATCAATTTCGATCAATCAGTACAAATAAAAGTTTTTTTTTTTTTCATTTCTCTCTTTATGCAATGGAATTGATTTTAACCAAATTTTGAAAGCTTATTTAATTTTTGGCAAATGTATTCTTTGAACAAGAGAAATATTTTTGCCAACTTTTTAAAAAGAAAAAGTTAATTAAATATTCAGTTAATTAGAAATTTACTGAATCTTTGCATTTTTAGGTAACAAATCCGGAGCAAAGTATTTTACGAGAAATGTTTCATATCGTATTAAAATTTAAAATTTTATCTTTTTTAATGATACTAAATTACTTTTTGTGCGTTTTTTTTATTTCATCTTCATTATTTTTAAAAAACTCGGGCAATTCTACAATATAATAATCAAGCTGGTGCATTCTAAGATTATTTTTAGAAATTTCTATTACATTATTTATTTCTATTATATTGTTTTAAAGTAACTATTCATTTTATTGTTAGAACTGATATACTTTTCACTTTTTAAGACATCAAGACTCAAGAAATTTTGATCAAATAATGTACTATAATAAAGAGATTACGTGTATTAAAATAATTTGTACAAAATTAATATTTCATCTAAAATATTTTACTTCAACACAACTTAAATTCGTAGTATATCCAGGTATATCAGTTAATATTAAATTAATTATCGACGACTGTGAGTCCAGACAGCATACTAAGTTTCCTTTTACCTTGCGACTTTTACTTTTGAGTTTTCCTTTTATTATCGAAACATGTATAAGCAAACCTACCGGCTGGTAACTTGTAAATAAGTAATCGTTGTTGAATTTTGACCAAAAGGGACCCATAAAGATATACAAATTTGGTACTACGGTTACATTAATATTTATCTTTGTAAGTTCACATTTTTGAATTATTATATTCTCATATGCATGGATATATAGATCAACAGATAATCAACCATACAAAATTTGATACAAAATTGATACTGTTTACAGTTATAGTCATAAATTAAATTGCCGAGATGTTTAGGTCTATATGTTATTCACATATATAGATATACTAACTGTAAATATACTTTTCATAAAATTCGATTTTATTCTGAAGACAACATACCAAATTTCATTCTTCTCTCTTCTTCAATTTTTTGGTTATTTTTTTTGTAGACCAAGAGTTTAATTTCAAAAATTGTTTTCTCTGTCTTAAATTTTTTTCAAAAATTAAAAATTGTTTTCTCTTCCTAACTGATCTTAAATAAGGGTTTTACTCATTTTCTTAAAACTTCAAAAATTAATTTTAGTGATATTTTCATTTCCATATATTTTTTGCTTTATTTAATTTGACATACTATCTGAAAGACTATTTTTAAATGTTTTTATGGAACTCGAACTCACGCGACAAAACAATTGATGCTGGATACTGAATGTGGAGAGGATAATGCATATGTCAAAAAAATTCTTGAGAGTTTGACAAATCTCCATGTATAAAACTTCCCTGCGTTTGAAAAAGCCATTTTTGACAGTATTTCAATTTCAATTAGACAACTAATATTTAGTATATGGAGTTCTGACTCGATTTGTAAACATTTAATAAATTTTGAACAAGAAATCTCTTTTTTACTATTCTAGTATAAGCGAACTCGATAATTAACTGTACCTTTGCGAACCTTAAAATACAATAAATCATGAATGCAATGTCATTAATCGAAGAAATTCAATATTTTATCTGATGACTATAGCATTATTTCGGGTCTGATTTTGGTGTTAATCGCCCGACAAATAACCACCAAAAATAATCATTTGCATGTATTTTTGACGGTATTTTTACTCTCTCTTATGTTTTGAATAGTATTTTCGACAATTTGAAAGCTTTTACTCTGAGTTGTTTGCTGTATAGAGAGCTCAATATATCTATCTATCTATCTATCTATCTATCTATCTATCTATCTATCTAT
>JAPMOQ010060086.1:114743-175458 GCA_026543055.1 Argiope trifasciata
TATATATATATATATATATATATATATATATATATATATATATGTATGTATGTATGTATGTGTGTGTGCTTCGAATTCTACAATGTCAAAAATAGTTTACCATATTTGGCTAATATAACAAAAAGACTGCATAAATATTTAGATCCACAATTTTTCTTGAATTTATTTATTGGTTTAAAAGCCTTAAAAACTAATTCTTTATGTCTTGTAAAGATACTTGTTATTATATACTGTTTAGGTGTATTTGATCATTTTTAGATTCCGTATAACTGCATTTAAAATAAGATGCCAAGATTTTTGTTATTTTTTACATAATGCATTCCAATTCTTGGTGATGTATCTATGACCGAGCATCATCCTGATATATCGATAAACATCAATTGTCATTTCTAGATATATCACAATCTAATTATTTATTTAATGGAATAAAAATTATAACTAATCTCTCTTAGTATACTGTCTTATAAGTACCCCATTTAGGAAGAAATTTAGGTTACTTAGCTACATTCATATTTTTCTTTACAATAAAATAATTAAAATATATTGGTTTTAAAGTCATCCAATAAACAGTTTGCAAAGAAATTTTATTTTAGCTATGTCGGCATTTCTCAATACATTACAATATTTTATTTTTTCAATAATGCAATGTTTTGAAATGTTAACTTTTTGAATACTTTTTAAAAATTTTCAATCTTTTTCATCCTTTACAACACACGCAACATTAGCCTTTCGCAAGATGAATTAAGTATTCTTGAAGAATTCAAAATGTAAAATTTAATGCCATGAAACATTAATTCATTAAATGAAGAACACAAATTTTTATTTATAAAGGATTAATGATAGATTTAGTTTAAATATACAATTAGGGTTTGAAGTCAATTTTTTAATAATATGATTTTATTTTAAAAAGTTTGAATATGTGTATGAGTATTAAGTATTAGGGATTGTGAATTCTTTAAAAAAAGAATAATGCTAACTGTTAAAAGTTTTTAAATCTGAAGAAATTAAATACATGGAGAAAGAAATGGGAAACTCTCTTAAACATCATCATTAATATTGAAAATATAATCAACATTCAAACAAAATGCGTATGTTTCAGAATATTGATAGAGTTTTCTATTATTCTAACAATCATATATGTTATAAAAATCGAAAAAGTTTGACAATTATGGATTGGAAATCTACCATTAAAATAATTTTTATGATAACATTTATATAAAATTGTTTTTAATTTATTTAAATGGCGAACATTTTTGTGACAATTTAAATTGAATATTCGGAAATAAAAAAAATTAAAATTGTGAAGGAGTGTGAGAAAATTGCAAAGTAATTAAATTTTGTTAGCCAAAGAAACAAGCTATTATCATTGGATCAAATATTCTCATTAACATTTCCCATTTTATAAGCATAGAAACAATTTCATTGCCAAACTACAAAAATGAAAAAAATAAATGTTGCAAAATATCACCAGAACTGATCCACTACGCTCTAGAAAATTCGATTAGCATTGAGCAATCGATCGAATTCGATAATCATCGAAAATTCAATAGTAATGAATTGACGGGTGAAACGATTTATCTCTAAAAACCATCTGTGTTATAAATGCAAAGTAAGATAGTGTAATAAGCAATATTTTATAAAATATTTTAAAAACTATGTTTTTAGAGATTTAAAGCTCTAAAAAAGTATACTTTTTAAAAATGTATGGCATCATACAAAAAAAAGTAAAAAAATAAATAAATAAAAGATGAAAATTCAATTCCATATCCAAATTACATGCAATCTGAAATTTATATCCCAATTATAAGAATTTGTCAATCAATCCCGAAGTGTTTTCAAAGCGACGTTTCCAAATCCAAAGGCGGATATTCTTGATGTCCTGAATATTCGATTAGAATCTAAAGTTTGATCATTAACGAAATCTCGATAAGTATCGGAAATTCGGTCACACTCAATCAGCATCGAATGCTTATATAAGATTGATTGCTGTTCAATGTAGATAGCGATCGTATGACGGATGAACCAATCTGCTACTAATCATTATCATAAATAAGTTTGAAACAAAATTTCATGAGCAATGTGTTGTAAAATAGAAACGAAGAAATATATTAATAGGTATAATGTTTGAAAATTTATTTTTAAAACTTTAAATGTTTATGCCGTTTTTTTTTTTGTCGTGTCCGAGTTTCTATGGAAAGGGGTGCAGTAGCTTCTGAGGGTAAAGACCCCTGAGCACCCAGAGGGCAGAAGTCTATCTTGTAGCTCAAATGAAGATGACACACAAATATTCGCATGCACAACCCCTTTTTACAGGGGGGCACATTCACACGCCTCACAGACAGAACACAGAGTAACAACGATGCCGCAACCGGGACTCGAACCCGGGACGCCCAGATCAAGGGGAAGACACGCAACCCCTGTGCCAGGACGCCGGCATACTTATATCATAAAAAATTCAATTAAAAAGGAAAAAAAGATTAAGCAAAATTCAAATCGGATATCGAAGCTGCAGTTTATGGAATTGTGGTCTGCATTGAAATTTTGATCAAAAGTAAAATTTATTCATCAAATGTGTAACTTTAATCTTTTTTATTTTTTTATATGTTGGTAATATTTTTCTATTTTTACTGCTTCCGTTTTTTATCATTACCAATAATTCAATAGACTCTTTACCAAGAAAATTTGTGAATTATTTCATTTAACAAAAATAATACAACTTAAATTTAGTACTTGAAATACATAGTCATTAAAATCTGAATGATTTAATAAATATTTTTTAATGAAAAATGAAATAAATTTAATGTATATGCATAGACTATAAAAAAGGGGTAATGAAAATTTTTGAAATGTTTAAAATTTGTTCTATAACAATAATAATTATATGCATAAAATTTTCAATGAACAATAATTACTATTAGCAAAAAAGTAATTTATTGACTAAAATAATCTTACAAATTTAAAACTAATTAGGAAATCCATATCAACTGCAGTCAAAATGTTTGTTATAAATTCTATTAAATTCTACAAATATCCTCCACCAATTTATTGAATTTTGGTTTCGTTAGTAAATCATGCTCTCCAATGGAGTTTGCCAGAGAAATTATTTCGCATTATACAGCAGACTGTATATAAAATACAGTTGTCATATTTGAGAAATGCAATGTTTAGCCATATTCCATCGTTTTCATTCAAAAACATGTTATTTCGAATTAGATTTCTTAAATAATGATAAAATCAAAATGGGATTTAAATGCACAATTCAATGGTATAACATGTAATTGTAACTACTTCGTAAATGCAACGCAACTAGATGGCTCTATGTATACCTTGATGACGATTTAATGAGAAAGTTTCACTTACAATAATCAGTTAACCTAATTATAAACAATTAAAAATCAGCCAGGATATCCTTTTAGAAGCAACGAATAAAATATTCAAGGAACATGTTTTAATTCAGCAATGGAATAAATTGTTTAAAGTAAACAGATAGATTTTTTAATTTAATAAAAAAAATATTCTGTACAAAAACTGATACCAATGAAAAGAAAGGTTTCTGAATTTTTAAATCATGTAAATAAAATTTATATGATGAAATACTTTTATGAGTAACCGTAAAATGACTCCAAATTGTTTGCTTGATTTTTAATTGATTAAAAAATGGTTCCAATGTAAGCATTTCCTTCGTACAAAGTATTAATGTGCTTATTTTGGTAGCCTGTTAATAAAATGATGGGTAGAGAACATATATTACATATCTAGATATACATACAAACATATACACATACAGTTGACTTTATCAGTAGTAGAGATTTGGGTTGTGATAATTAAGCTGTTGGAGAGTTAGCTAAACAAACAAAAATTTGAATTCGAAAGACGGAGGTCATAAAATTATCTTGAGATATTATTTTGATAGGCTGAAAAATTTCTCAGACATAAAGAGCAAGGATATGGATGTTTTCCTTTGTAAATTGTGTAATGCGCTGCTCACAGAATGCAAGATTCCACAAAACAGTATCTTGCTCCTACCGGTACCAAATTTAACATGTAAACATACTCAAGTATTCTGTAAGAGATGAAAATATTTAGATTTTCCTTATTTTTCAAAATTATAATTAGATTTCTCTCATAAAGACTACTGAAATTCTAAAGTTTTTCCTCGGTAGCTTCAGAGGATATTATCGCACATGAATTACTCTACGCCACCATAAAATATTATCTTTCAGAGATAGCAATTTTATTTATAAATAAGGTTTTCTTTAATATTAATATTTTTTCATACTTAATTAGGTAGAATTATAACTACCTTTTATATCATTATAATGAAATTCGAATGAAAATCATCATTTCAATAATTGTTTCACAAATATGTTCTTATTATTATGATTTGAAAAAAAATTCTGACTTTAGATTTTAACAACGAAGCAATATTTTACTTTCAATCAATCGATTTTTCGTACGTGCTTTTGTTATATGATGAAAAAAATAGAGTATGGATTTTACCGATGAATTGCGCTCAAAAATTGACATAGTTCTGCAATTTCACAGTGGCAGCCCTTTCTTTTGAGTTTCAGTAACCCTGAAATTATGTTAAAATTTCAATTTTTTGTTTTTAAACCTATTTGATTTATTTTTATATTAAAAAGTCGATGAACACCTGAAATGAAAATAATAATTATCATAATATTAACAAGGAAAGAATATTTTAAAATAAGAATCAATAGGAGTGAGATGCGTAAATTCGAGCTGTACAAAAAACCTATATCAGAAACCATCTAAAATTTCTTGCTGCGCAATAGCTAATGAGCAAAACAAAATATTATTTCATTTGGATTTAGCTTAGCTGCTCTAATTGAAGACCATGTTTTAAGCAGATCAACTGCGTGATTTATTTAATTATTTCTCAAACGCAAAGCTTATTTTCATTTGCTTGTTTTTCTTCGCCTTTTTATTTTCTCGCATACGTAGTATAGAGAAAATATGGTATTTTTTCAAAAAAAATTGATATTTTGATTTCTGATATTTTAACGAATCTGATAGTTTAACTCAACCTTTAGTTCAAAAGTCATATTTTTTGGAAATATCTCTCTGTGAAAAAGATAATTCAAAAACACTTTGAGCTAGGCGGTTGAAATTTGGTTAGCAGGTTTTACACTAAATTTGAAGATTTCTATCAAGTATAGAATAAAATCTGCTCTTAGGAAGTCCATCTGTCCGGCTGTTCACATATAACACAATAATTACAAAACCAAGAGAGCTAGATATATAAACTTCGGTTCACAGAGTTAACATCTATAGTGTAGACAATTTGCAAATTTTGAGCCAGATCTAAATGCAGGTTGACTGTCTTCTGGTCAATAATTTCTGCGCAATCAACCTGTCTGTCCATACGCAATAATTCAAAAATGCAGTAATTAAATAAATTATATTTCATTTGAGGTTTTGAGGCTTTAAGTGTAGTTTGGTGTCAAATTTAGATTTCAATTGGTTAAGAAAAAACGTGTCTAAAGATCAAATTTGATTTTTTAATGCTGTTAATCTCATTTTAAGGATTAATCGCCAAACCCCTAACTAAGAATGACAAGATAGATTAATTAAAATGCAAAATTAAAGCCAAAAGTTAATATTTCTTAATTATAGAACACCAGTCCCCTGCAAAGTGGCTTTTGGCATGACAACTTTATTAGGGAATGCGCAAGAAAGTTTTTGGCAGACAACTCTTGCTGGTTCTCGCAAGTTTTTATTTTCCTGTTTCACTGTTACATGTTAAGATGGTAAGTATGCATTTGCTTTCATTTATTAGAAGGTATTTATTGAGAATACATACAGTGATAAGTTTTTAACGCATAATTAAAACTTTTAGACTATTTATAGCTGACTGTTTTTATTTATTTTCTTTTTTTAAGAATTGCGTTTTTCTCATTATGTTGTGAAATATTTTTGCAGCACTATTCCTTTTTAAATTGAAGAGCAATCATTATAACAATAATGTGCAGATAAGGTTAATTAACTAAGTCATTATGTGTTGTGATCATTGTGTTCATATGTGCACAAAAAATAGACGATGAATCAGAGGAGAGATTTGAACAAAATCCAATCTTTTTTCCAGTGATAAAACCCATACGCCAAATTTAATCTATTAAGTTCGCTCATCTTTTGATACTGTACTGTCGATTATATTTTGAACAAAATCTGCCAAAAAGAACTATATTAGCTCAGAAATGACAGACATTTTTTGTCTAAAATATCACAGAAATGCAATTAACTAAGTCACTATGTTTTTGAACATTGTGCTCATATACACATGAATAAATAGACCGTCAGCCTGATGATAAATTTGAACAAAACCCGGCACAGATATTTTTTCCACTAACAAAAGCAGTATGCCAAATTCAGTTCACATGATTCGCTGAACTTTTGATACTGTAGCTATCTATCATATTTTGGTCAAATAAGTAAAAAAGAACTATATTAGCTCAGATGCGAAAGACCTTTAGACAAATTATGTCCAAGATATCATAGACAACTCAAAAGCTAAATTTTATAAGTCTACAGTGTTTCGTTTTAAACTATCAATTTTATGGATGGACTAAATTCTTAAAATGAATTTTCAGAAATCGGGGAGATTTAAAACATGGTAATACTACAAAATAACGAATTCGAGTTTTTTTTTTCAATACTTTATTTTTGTATAATTAGAGTGCAGCAAAATAAGTATGCTTCGAACTATTGAGGACAAATAGTTTTCCACAAGGAAATAAAATCTTAATAATTTAATAGCGCATCTTCACCACCTGTGAGGAAAAATGTAACGGCAATTTTTTCGTACTAACATTAGCAATCTTTCCTGTATCTTTCAACAATCTCCTCTTTAAATGATAAATCATCATTTTATAAGTATAGGTTGTCAATCGTTCTGAAATTCCGTCTTCAGATATCTGAACAAGTGAAAAAAAATGTAACAACCGTCCAGAAAATAATTAAGTTCACTTTTGCAAAACTCAATGCATTGATGAAGGAAACCAACCATTGATTTCCAAACGAAATCTTAAGCAATATCGAGATACCCTAAGCGATATTCCTATAAATAGCGTGCTTTTTCACTTGCGCAATGAATGGCCAAACCTGCAACTCTGGATTCCACGGCGACGCATTGAAGTCCGAGCCGATCGGCCAGCACCCACTGACCTCCAAGAGTACAGAAGGAAGACAATAACTGATGAAAAAACACCTTCCCGGAAACGGCGGTCAACCCCTCTGGGCAAGAGTTGCCGTTAGTTTGAAGCGGTCCGCCGCTGTGTCATTAGGCTGAGCAGCTACTGCGCATGCTCGGGAGAGAATGTAGGGTTGCCAGAGTTGATTCAGTGTGAGAATTAGTTTGATGATAGAATGTATAAGGTTTTTTTTTCTTCTGAAAGTTCTGTTTTCAGTTTCTGGGTTTTTTCTTCGTTTGTTTTTACTGCTGCGTTAATTAGGCATTTGGATTGATATGTTTTGATTCGCACAGTGGCAATGTCAGCGACTGTAGCTATTAATTGTAGCGACATAGTACACATTTGAATTTTAAATTAAAAAGAGGATTTTTGACAGCCTTTAGCTATGCAAGTTTTATATACCTCTTTTCACTTCTCCAAGTTCAAAAACAGATTTTTTTAAAGGGATTTTTTTCGCTCACAATTAGTCGAATTGAAACAGCAACATATTTGATAAAGGATAACTTTCAGAAAAAGAGGATTTTTTTAAAAAACGTAGCGTTTGTAATAAAAGTAAAATTAAAATAAGTAATATCATATGAGTTAGTTGAGTAAAATGGCAGAACTTTTTTAAATAAAAACTGAATATTATTTAATCCTAGCATCTGACACCAATGACAATTTGATATTATGAGATATTGCTCTTGATGAAATGATCAATTTAGTTTTAATATCGAAAAGAAGAAACATATCATTACAGGTTTTTTTTTATTCGTGGTATTTTTCCTTCGGTGAAAATATTTAGATACGAATTACGTATTAATACGTACGTACCTACCTATGAACTGGTCATTTAAGTAATAATTATAAAAAAAAACTATGAAGGTACTAGGTTTGACATGTTATTCGAAACAGTCTACTATATAACAGTATTCATTTTACAGTTTATCAATCATTTCTAATATTTTTGAATTTACACTCAGTTTTACCATGGGGAAATCGGTTCCCGAGATGGTGCTATAGGACACATACGGACAGATAAAAAAAAGACTCTAATAGTTAGTTATAAAAACGTGGCTGTGAAAAATCACTTTTTTTTCACGAATGCACCAATATAGATTAAATATAGGCACACAAGTAAAAACGTAAAGCAACTAGATCGGCTAGAACCGAGGACTCGAAACACATGCAGACCACTTATAGGAACTGATCCCAATTCGGAGTTGAATATACTTTTTTAATGGTTGCTAATAATTTTTTTTGTGTGTGTAAAATTGCGCTTTTTAAGGAAAGCCCTATATGGACAAACTCAAAAAACAAAACCATTTATCAATTTAAAATTTGATTCAAATCTTTAGAGCCGTTTCTGAGATACGCGAAATAAATTTATGTATATATTTACAAGAATTGCTCATTTAAAATTTTAAGATGTATGAACACATTTTATAAATTGCTCTAATTTAAGTCAATTTTTAAATTTATTTTTCTAACTTTATGAAAATGCATTCTGTTTACTTATCTGTTATGACTCCGTACTGCTTCGCCTATACATTTGTATGCAATATTACTGAAGAAAATTTCGATATTTATAAATATTCCAATGACAAAATGGATATAATAAAACATACAAGAACCGAAATATCATTATTTAATAACGCATCAATATTATTCTGATATTTTAAAATTTATAGAATTTGTACTTTTCCTCCCAATTTATTTTTTGGAAACTAGAAAAATCAAGTTATTTAATTCTCCTGGTACCACTTCCCCCAGCCTCTTGATCGTATGGAGCCGTTTAGTTTACCTAGACAAAAATAAACCACCAGTCGGACAGTTGCTAAATCACAATGGTTTAGTTAATTTTAGTTGTATTAACGTCCCCTTTTTCAAAACAAATCTAGAGCTATTTTGGGACGGACTTCTTAATTTTGAACCGCGGTCAGATATCGAGAAAAACACCTCAGCTGGTACCCCCTTCTTTAAACTTCTACACTAAGCTTACTGGAGGACGTTTGGCCCCGAAGGATTTAATGTGCTCCAGACCAGCTTACACGGCGGTGACCTGCAACCTTTCGGTTCAGAAGCCGAGATCTTATCACCATTCCGCCGCGGTCACGCAAAGTTATGTTGGAAAAGAAAAAAAAAAAGACTCTCGGAAAATTTATTCTTTTAATACAGGGGATTATAGGATATTTTTACGTTCTCGTATAGAAGTATACAAAAAAAAGCTTTATAATCATAGAAAAATTTGAAATGGAGATTTGGGACGAATCATTTCCACGTTTCAGAAATTTCTGAATGCGAAAAAAGCATTTTTGGAATTATGTCTCTCACAAAATATGATCATTCACAAATGCAAATAGAAATGAAGAATGATTCTCGAAAAATTCACTCTCCAATACAGGCAGTTATAGAAAATTTTTTAGGCTCTTGTATTAAAAGTATATCAGCCTTAAAGTCGTCGAAAAATTTGAACTCGAAATTTTTACAAATCTCCATATTCCAGAAATCTTTGAACACGAAAAAAGCATTTCTGGAGCTGTGCCTTCAAAAAATTTGATAACTCACAAATGCAAATAGAAAGGAAAAATTCATTCTCTCAGCACAAGGAATTACAGGGTATTTTTTTGTTCTTCTGTACAAAGGTACAAAGATGTAATGTTAGAATCATCGAAGAATTTGATCTCAAGATTTTGACGAATCCAAATGTTTCAGCAATCTTTGAATGCAATAAAGATAATTTTGGAATTAGGACTGTCAAGAAACAAGATAACTTACAAATGTTTTGAGTTAGATGGATGAAATATGGTGTAGTCATACTACTAACCTCCGACCAAACACAAAAACACACAAATAAAGCAAGTAAAACTGAATGACCGGATCGCCGCATCAGCAACACTGGCGGGAACTGTGGTTGAGTCCTAATAGCCATCATCGGTCATGGTACAACCCTACTCGAAGGGAGTACGTCCCGTCATCAATCAGACCCCCATCTATTATTGCACCCACTGGGTTGACGAGATCCAACCACCATACAGGAAGCATCTCATCCCCAATTACGAGGTGCCCCTTGGGGGTCTGAAATATGGTATACATACTAAACGCGTAATTAATTTGGGATCCACATATTTTAAAAGACTGACTTTCACATGTATATAAATACAATACTTCTGAAATGCAATGACTCAAAAAAAAATTTAAAATGTAATCCTGTGGCAGCAATTTTAATTCCTATGTCGAATTTTGGGTTTAATCGGTTGGGAAAAAGTGGTCGTAAATGCCTTTTCGAGTTTTGGGAATTTGAGTTTTAACCTCAGGCCACGGATTAATCTCCAAAGATCTACGATTAATCTCCAGGTATCCTACGGATTAATCTCCCGCCTGTGTATTGGACATACTCAGATAACCTATTAGTATACCTACTCTTCGGTGAAAGGCACCTATGTGCTCCGCATGCTACTTTCAATTAACAGTTCATCATGCTTCAATTGAATGTCTAATTTTTAATGGCCATCATCAACCATTCTTTTCGTTCGCCGTTATACATTTCTCTCAGAATTGCTGAAAAAGAATTGCCTTTCAAGCATTTTTGAATTATATACATCCTTTAACATATATTTCAATAATTTTCATTTGATTTATTACTCTTTTTAAAACCAAGGTCTCATTTTCCGTTATCATTCGTATTTTAGATTTTTTGATATTAGTTTATAGATATTTTAGTATTTTATTTAGTATTCGTATTTTAGATTTTTTTATATTAGTTTATACACACATTAGTTTATACATATTTTATTTTAAACAAAATGTTAAACATTAACAATGCTCTGTTTTACCATACGAAGGGCATAGTATGGTCGAAAATAACCCTTATACCAAATATCCTAAAATAATCAATCAAAGATCAAGTCAACAAATTCTGTAAAAATGCTTGAATCACAAAACAAAAACATCAATTTTTCGATTTTATATTCGACCAATTTTCCGTGAAAGAAGAATTTAGTTACCCTAACGTCCCGTTTTAAAGCTACACCAGGGCTATTTTGGGACAGACCTCGTAATTTTGAATCACGTTCAGAAGACGAGGACGACACTTGAGTTGGCACCCCTTCTCAACACCACACCACACTAGCGGGTGGTCGTTTGGGCAGACGGATTTAAGGAGCAACCGAGTCTCGAACCTGAAATCCTACGGCTCACAAGCCCCCGACCTTACCACTATACCACAGCTGCCCCGTGTGAAAGAAGAGAAGGGGACAACACCTTTATTAGAGAGTTTAGAGAGAAACCTTTAGGAATGCCGAAATTTAATTTTGTAAGAATTTAATTTTCATTTTCCATCTTTCAAAATTTAATTTTCAGAGAGGAAGAATAATACTTGGACCGTCATATCTAGTTCAGATTCCATTACCAATATCACAACAGTGGTAAAAACTTCAGTGTCCGTGGATTTAACTTGAATCAGCCATATTAGTTAGATACTGCCCGATATCTCCACGACGTCTTTCGATACTACGTATGCCAGTCATTATCGTGGAGATATTGCAAAAATATTGTTCGGCATTTAGTCGAATAGAAAGAATGTATATTGCGGTGAGGATTCATAACTATAGACGTTTAAATGCTAATTATAGGAGTAACAGAAATGAGTTCCGAAACCGGAGTCGAATGAATCGAGCAAATTGACCGTTTTTGATCATCATGCCTTTCATGGTAATTTTTAGCTTTGTTTATGCAAATAAAAAATATAATTTGAAATCGGTAAACATTGGATGTAATAATTCCTTAATTATTAATAAAAAAAAACCAAGAAGAAAGTTTGTATTGGCATTTGTAGGATATCCAATTTGATTTTTTACTTCTAAGTGAATCATAATTGAAATAAAATATATCCCATTATAACTGCCCCTTGGGTGCTCAGGGGTTTTTACTTTCTGAAGCTGCTGCACCCCATTAATGTGGAAACACGAATATAACATCATTTTCATCCAAAGAAATGCATTTCAAAATGTTCCAGTAAATGTCTGAAAGCGAAGCATGTAAATGTAAATAAGTACTGATCTCTATCATTCAATAGATGATCTATAAAATATAGCTTTGAAATGTCTAAAGCTTGATAGAACCGGTTTAGGAAATTAAAATGACCTAGTGGAAATTAAATAGAAATATGTCATTGTCATAAAATTCTAAAACAGTGCATAAATTCTATTTAACTTTTTAAGCATGAAATGTTTGAAAACAAACTATATGACGGTCTGGGTAGCTCTGGTCTTAAGGTACTAAGTACAGATAATATAATGGGAATAAAAAAATATATTGAAGGATAAAAACGAAATTTAATAAAAACAATCCGAACAAAAAAAACCCTACATTATTTATTACATTCATTTTTAAAATTTTAAATAGCGTGCTTGACTAGTATAGAATGAATTGAGGTATTGCTGGAGGTAATAAATTTATATGACGTTTTATAATTGCATAAAATGATAATTAAATTTATCTTCAGTGGGTCTAGAACATTAGTTAAAATAAAAAAAAGCATTTTTTTTTCTGCAACAAACAATTCTTTTGCTATCTATTGTAACTTTGAATTTTGATATCTTTCATGTAATCATCTCGAATTTATTATTTCGTAAAAGCTTCTATTTTAAAATTATAGATACTTCCAAAAAATAAGTACAAAGTGAATGTTAATCTTTATTAAAATCATAAAACAAATAAAATAAAGGAAAAGGAATAAAACGAAAGATTATAAACAAAAATGTGATGTGAGATGTAATCAAATAATCTAACAATTAGATGTCGTTTCCAAAAACAAAATATTCAAACATTTTTTATGATCAAAGTAATCTATAGCAAAACTTTTGAGAAAGTACTTGAATAAGGATTGTTATTATTATTTTTATATTTCCCATTATATTATACTTATTCAGATTTTACCATGCAAACAAGTTTTTGATATTTTTAATTGAAAATAGTTGGTAAAATCCTGAAAGTTAAACTTCTCTATGAAAAAATATTTTTTGTTAGTATAACATTCATAATGTAATAGATAACTTTACAATAAAATTTAATTATAAACTAATAAATAAACATGTAGTCATAAAAAATTAGGCGTGAAAAAATAATAAAGTTATTTTTAAAATCTTGAAAGTCAATATGTATTTCAAAAAATGATTTTTCTATAGCTGAAATGTCAGTCTAACATTAATAATGTAAGAGATAATTTAACAAAATGTTTGATGATTTAAAAATATATCTGGACTTATAAACAATTAGTTGTGAAAAAGACAAAACAGATCATTATAAATAATTATTCGTAAGAAAATAATACTATACATTATAAACAATTAGCTGTGAAAAAATAATACTATACATTAGAAACAATTATCTGTGAAAAAAATAAAACTGTACATTATAAACAATTAATTGTGAAAAAGACAAAAGCATACATTATTTGTGAAAAAATAATATTATTCATTATAAACAATTAGTTGCGAAAAAATAATACTGTATATTATAAATAATTCGTTGTGAAAACATAATACTATACATCAAATATAAATATTAAAATATTTTCTTTGCGCAAAGCAATTTTGAATCGAATTTATTTTATCAGTAAAATGAGGCCTCTAGATTTTTACTTTCTGATTTTGCAATTATTTGGATTAAAGTTTAAAAAATTCTCAATTAAATCAAATTCTCTCATTGATCTTTATTCAGCAGTCACGTTTACGAGCGCACATTTTCTTGGCACCAAAATATTGGCGACTTTATTTATGTTTTTCTCCCCGCTTCGCCAACCACTAAAAACCAGAACCATCCACCTGCCATCAAACCGAAAACAAACCTGCCGCGACCGCTACTCTTTCTCTTTTTCTCTCTCACCTCATTCCACCCGCATCGAACGAACAGCACAATCACAAACTGTCTCTCAACACATCAACATGACGGTGGATCCCAAATACGAGTACGCTTCGGAATCAAGCCTCCAACATGCGAATTACATGAAAAATTCTAAGGCAATCGGTGTATTATGGGGGGTATTCACCATTTGTTTTGCCATTATTGAGGTCGTGGTTTTTATCCAACCACATTGGCTGGGCGACACACAGGAAAGCCGGGGCACTGGACATTTCGGACTTTGGCAAGCATGCCGGATGGTACAGGACGGTCAAGATGTCATTTGTGAGGGAAAGCTGACCGATTTTAATTCAATCCCGACTCCGGCGTTTAGGGCGGCTACTGTTTTCATAGGACTGTCCGTTGTCATAATTCTTCTTTGCATTTGCTGCATGGTGCTTTTCTTCGTATTCCATTCGTCGACCGTGTTTCATATTTGCGGATGGATGCAAGTGTTCTGTGGTGAGTACTTATTTATGTACTTTTTTATAGAATGAAAAAGAACAAAATATCTATACAGAATAACATAAACTTCTATGTATAGATTCTCTGTTGCATTTAATGCAAATAAATTAAAAATATGTTCTTGATAGTTAAATATTGTCTCTATATTTTAATCAAGAAATTATGCCATTTGTTAATTATAATTTTCAGTAAGAACATATATCATTTGTTCTTTAGACGAATTTTCTAACATGAAGAATATGATATTTTGTTCCTTATAAGAATTTTCTTTAAGAATACATATTTTGCTCTTCATAAGAACTTTTTATAAGAACCTGATATCTTTTGTTCCTTATAAGAATTTTCTAACGTGAAGAACGTGATATTTTTGTTCTTTATTAGAATTTTCTTTACAAACCAGATATATCTTGTTTTTTATAAGAATTTTCTTTAAGGACATGATATATTTTGCTCTGTACAAGAATTTTCTAACGCAAAGAACATGATTTCTTTAGTTCTCTACCCATTAAGAATACTGTAGATGATTTATTTAGAAATATTTTAATGTAAGGTTTATGTTAGTTATATGAACACTACTTAAAACATACTTTTATATAATAATCTGTTCTGAAATTTTATTTAAAAGAACATCTTTATGTTGTTTAAGTATTTTTGAATTGTCTAACAAGAAATAGTTTAATACAGAGAATTCCGTGAAATAATTTGAATTTCGATAGTTTAATTTGTACTAACAAAAGCAAAGGCAAATATCGTATATTTTTATGATTGATATGTTTTGATACTGTCTATATTATATATCTTCAAATTCTTTACAATTATTTAAGATTTTCGTAATTGTGAATTTCTTAGTTACAAAAGCTTTCTATTTTTATGATCAGAGAATATAAGATAGTATTTCCATCCACGTGTTCGTGCCTTCAATGATCTTCCCGTTCAATTCCATGACCAAATACCTTCTGGTAGAAATGATACAGAAATATATTCGCTAAGATTGTTTCCGTGATTTCCTGATTTAAGTTAATAGATTAAAAAATCCATTTCTTAAATATCATAGTATTACTTCAAAACCGTACGCTAGGTTAAAAAATTTAAATTATTCAAGCTATCTAATCTCTAATATTATGAAATGGTTAATAATTGACGTATTAAAAACAAATTATTTGATAAGAAATGCATTCAGTTTTGTGTCACTGAATTTTTATTTATTTATGAACAAAACTTCTAAAGTCATCGAACCGAAAAATCTGAGTTTAAAAACGTTCTCTAATACATAATATTCTTTGGAAACATTGCTTTAATACACATAAGTTTTTAAGTTTTTCAATTTATTTAACTAAGCCAATAGTTATTTGATCAAATTTTTTAACTTAGTTTATGGTCATGATATATTGAAACCTCTTCACTTGGACTGACGTATGTGGATTTTATGGTGTTAAGCCGGCTCACGATATGACTGTAGGTCATGAACTTCAAGATAATTATTGTACCCAAACGTGTTTCGATATTCAAATTACCAGGAAATCAGATTTTAAAGAAATTTTCAATCTTCCTGGCTCCTGTTTAATATCACGAAAATCGAAGTCAAACTGATTAATGAATTAACAATTATTATTTTAACATATGATACTCAGTGATTAATCATAAAAATAAAAAGCTGCTTAACCGACTAGAGCCGTGCTCAAACTGCTTTCGCATGAAATGTGAAACAAATTTGAATACCTTGCAGTGATATAGTGAAGATAAATGTAATCAGGGCTGTAATTTGATTTTTTTTTCTCTTCCCTTCTTTATTGACCTTTCTTTATTATCAAGCAATGGCATAAAACATAAATGGCAACGGTCATAGAGTCAGTTTTCGCTCTCTCTTTAAGTTTTTCTTGAAAAACAGAAAATACTGCTCTAACATTCTGTTTCCGCGGTGATTCTTAATATTGGTAGCCTTGTTGTCAGAAAATTTAGAAAGAATACTCTTTCTTTACGAAATAATGGCGATGAATTATTTGTTTTCTATTTATATCATAAAAATCCTCACCAAATCCCATTATATATATGTGTGTGTGTCTTATATTTATTTCCTTGTAGAGTATTTTCCGCTTTTTAAAATAGTCCTAAAGACAATTTTGTCAAAAAATTGATTATGTAATAAATAAATAATATGTATCCATATATTTTTATTGTATATCGATAGCCATGGTTTCGATCAAATATTTCAATTTGTTGAAAATATTTCAAGAATCGTTTGCGAATTTGTCACGTTTCAGTTAGAATCAATCGAAGCAAATGCTAGTGGTACGAAAGCGTAGAAAATAATTGGCAAGTATTCGTAGATGTATTTTGAAACTTCCTACAACAATTCGCTCCCTGCATTTCCTGAGTTGAGCTGCGACAAGTTTTTCCTCATTCTATTTCCACTACCCCTTGTTTACATTATATATTATAAATTTGTCCCGAAATTTCTCTTAGTGGTAATCGAATTGAAGACAAAAAAAGTTTTCCTTAGAATCCTTTAAAATTATATATCGGTTTATTTATTGATGTAATCAACTAATAAGTCATAATTAGGAAGACTCCAATTTTTGTAATTGAAGAATTTTACACTAAAAATTTATGTAACAAATAGCCAGTATTCACAGAGACAGAATTCGATGTTCAAGAGGCATAAAATACATTGCTGAAAATCAATTAAAAAAAATTATCTGTATCATTGCACACAACATAACGTTTATCTCATCTTAGTATTTTGGGAACTTATATTCAAGAATACATATTCGAAGAACACGTTAAAATTAATGAAGAATGCTCTTTTGGAAAAATTTTGAACAAGGTAATATGATCATATATAAATAATTATAATAATCCCGAATGATATTACATGTGATTATTATTCACATCATCTGTACAACTGTACTGGTCACAGATAAATTGGCTCCTCTTTTTTGAATCTTAAGACTAACAAGTTACAAAATCAAGAATTTGTAATTTGTTTTCAGAAAACTATATTACCATCAAAAATTGGTTTTTAGAAAGAATAGAAAAATACTTTCGGTTGTTTGTTTATTGCTCTTACAAATGAATGAGTTTCATGTAGTTAAATTGTTAGTTGTTAATTAATTGTTGTTTAAATCATTTTTAAAAACAAAACACCTTGCCTCGTTTTACATAACACGAAGTTTAATTCTTTCTAATATTTTCCCAATTTATATTCAAGAATACAAATTCGAAAAACACATTAAAATTAATGAAGAATGTTCTTTACGAAAACGTTTGAACAAGATAAGATTATCATACACAAATTATTTTAATTATCATCAATATATGACATGCGATTATCGTTCACACCATCTGCAACACAACTAGCGCACAGATAAATTGATTACTTGTTTTGTAAATAAGAATAATTTTATGGAAGCATCAAGAATTTTTTTATGGAAAAACTAGAATATCATCAACGAACTGCTTTTAGAAAAAATATGAAAACATTTTCGATTTCTTGTTTTAAGGATGAATTTCAAAAATAAAATTAGTTTATGGCAACATCAAGAATTTGAAATTTTTTTAAAGAAAAACTAGAATATCATCAACAAACTGTTTTAGAAAGACAAAACTTTATTAGAGAAAATACAAGAATTGCTTGTTTTAGTGCTCATAATTACGAACCTAACTGCTAAGCTACGTCAGATTTTCGATAGATAATGACCTCAACTATTTTATCAATTTGTAATAACTTTGATATATTTTCATAATATATATTTATTCCATCGAAATTGAAAATTTCCTGCTAAGCACACATTCCAGGTTGCCTCTTTCTGCACCACCACCCTTCCTGTACGCATGACTAGAGATGACATTTCAAACACAGAATTCTAAAAAATAATAATAAACGCTTTCACTCTGGCAATCACACTTAATGCTTCATTGACGCCTACATTACAAGATAATTAATCGTGTCTTGGGTCTTTGCCTCCTCAACTCAAATACAAATTTTGTTTTATCTTGTTAGCGTTACGCTTCAAATTGCTCAACGGACGGTTAACGAGACATGGCAGTAGTATGTCAAAATATTTAAAAGTTTGCTTTCACATCCGAGTGCTAATGTGTCTTATATTTTTTATCTGTTCTGTAAATTACTAAGATTGTAACTTTAGTTTTGCTGTTATGAAGTGACCAATCTTTTGAAATTAATTCTGGGACATTAGCTAAGACAAAGGATAATGTCTCGTGCAGAATTCAATGAATTTGCAATTCAAGGAATTATTCATTCGGAAAATATTAATAAACAGTTAATTATTTATTTGTTAAAGTGGGACCAGATAAAAGAGAGATCACTTTTTAAAAAAAATTAGTACTTTACAATTTGTTATACAAGCTGAGTCATCCTCGTTGGTCATACCATGGTCTTCTATTTATGCTTGATATAAAATGGATTTAACCGTTAATGCCTAAAATTTGTGTTTTCAGAAATATTTTTTATGCTAATTGTAGATGATGTTTAATCAAATAAAAATATATGTATTTTTTAAAAATGTGTAATTCGTAATTTTTTTACTAAAAAAATTAAATGTATTTCAAACGAAACGCTCTTAAAACGGTAAAAAGTGTGTAAAAAGTTTTAAAAAATGTATAAAGTTACAAAAATTCGTAAACTAAAATTTTTTTCTTGGCTGTACATATACAGATAAAATAATTCTAAGAAGGTACCTTTTTTCATTTTGGCATCGCGGAACAGTATAATTCTCGAAGAACATAACAATAAAACTGTTTTAGAATGCACTTTTTATCATTTATGAGTTGCCTTCTATTAATAATAAATTAAAACAAATGCATAGGTAGATATTAATATAATTTTAAAGTTAAAATGTTGATTTATGTATAAACTGTGGCTTATTTTTCGAATCTCATCATCAACGAACCTTAAAAGAAATGCTAGATTTTAACAGGTTAAAATTTAAACAACTGAAACAATATGAAAAACAGATTAAATAATTTCAAAAAAAAAAATCTATAGAACCATATAACTCGAATAATATTTTCATAAAAATTCTTTAAATTTTATTTTTTATTAAATTGTTCTCCATATATAACTTTAATTAGTTTTCAATCATTAATTAAATATTTTAAAATTTAGTGTAAATTTCTCTAATTTTTTTGTATTTTTCGAATCGTAAAATAATTTTCAATTTATTTGGCTTTATTCGCATCTGACATTGAAATTGTTGCTAATTACATTTGTAGTATACATTATTATTTTTTCTTTCATTTGCATTTTTATCTTTAAGACAATATGTTTTTCATATTTCTCTCTAACATTTTTCGAAATGTATTTTTAAGTATTACGCTTAACAATTTGGGTATTTTAGGTAAGAAGTTTATGTTCTTTCGTTATTTTTTTTAATCAAATCTATAATTGAAGTCTGTGCTTCTTTTAAGAAGCTTTTAGGAATCTGAATACATTTTTTATTGCACTTATATACTTTTGAGAATGTACTGACCTTTTCAACTTCATAATTTACGTCAGTTTTTAAGAAGCTGTTGGTCTTTATTAGCAGAATTTTTTCGACAATAATGCTTTACAAAAAATGCTCTTTTGTTGAAAGGTCCCAAATAATTAACTGTTAAAAAAAGGAGAATGTATACTCATCAGGAATAAAAAAGTCACTAAATCATCAAAACGTCCGTTTCGCAAAACATTTTGTTCTCACAAGTCATTGTGTTTTCCAATTTTCTACTCAGCGACATTTTAGTTGAGCCTTTAGCTTTTATGTTCCAATTTCCTGCCCAATTACTCCGGGTGTAAGCATTTAAAATGTATCCAGTCGTATCCTTGAAGTTACTTCCGAGTCTAAAAGACATTAAAAAGTCATTTTCCATTTCAGTTGTCTAAAATCGCATTCTTCTCTTTTTTTCAAGAGCTGTGTTTAAGTTCTAATCCTTTTTAAAAAGAACTGAAATTTAGTTCAATAAAATCACAGAGCGAATAAGCATTACTTAATTATTTTTTAAACTTCAACGAATTTTATTTTTCTCTTTGTAAACCAAAGATTTTTTTGGCTTCATTTGTTTCTTATAAGCCAGAATACCGTTTTTAATTTTTATAAAATATATTTGAAGTTATACCACTTTGATAAATATTGAAATTCCAATTCATTTTTTTTTTTAAATTGCACTGAAACTTTAAAGAAAAAGAGTTAATGAAATTTTCTTATTAAAATTATCTGAACAAAAATCTACATTCTGTTTCTGAATGTATGCATAATGGTAGAATGAAATATCTTACAATAAAATATCACCTGTGATGGTTTTCCTTGATCAGTAAAATATAAAATTTATCATTATGAGAATTTTAACAATTTTTTGTAAGAAAAACATAATTTACAATATAAAATATTATTTTCTTAACTTTTATCTACAGTAAATCTGAAACTTTGAAACTAAATGCTAAAGCTTAATATCCATGATATCAAATGGCAGTATTTTCCTTAAAGCGATCAGCAATAATATATTATCATCAAAAATTTTGTGGTTGTTTGGAGTAAATCAGATATTCGATGATAGATACAAAAATTTTCTGTACATATCTCGACTAAAAGACTTGTCAGCTGAATCTTCTACCACTGAAGTGTATTACCAATTCGGTAATGCACTTGAAAGGTATAGATTGAAAGTCAAGAATCTGAATTTATATGGAATAGTGATCTATATGCTCAAAATGACAATGAAAGCAAAAGAAACCATGATATAAACTAAATTTTTGATCTTCTCCCCCATCTTTCTTATTTTATTTGAAAATTTACGAATCCTATATACTTCATTAGTGGTCACTTGTTATTAACACGCTTCTGTTTTCTAAAAGTATCAAAAACATTGAATTTTTGTGAGGAGAAAAATTGTTCAAACGGTCCCAACCGATAAATTTTATTTTGTCTGCCAGTTCCTAATCCCTAGAAAAGCTATCAATGGTTGCATTTCACTAACTCATCCCTATAAAAGTTATTAATACCGCCCGCATATAACTGCTTTCCATTTCCAGAGAATGTTCAAAAGCATTACTCCAATTATATATTCTACTTAGGAGAGGGATCTTAATAGAGTCTCCCATTCAAACATTAAATCGTTTACGATTTAAAAAAAAAAATATTACCCTTATATGCATCATTAGTGAGCTCTGGCACCCCTATGTCTTCCATTTTTATGAAATAGTACGAATTAAAACTCGATCAACGCTCACATGACTCCAGTTTTAAAATAAATTAGTCATTTTAATCACTGTTTGAGATTAAAATTTTCTATTAATGAGCTTTTTGCACTAAATTCTCGATTTTACAGTTCGTTTCTCACGAAAACGATTCAAGCCATCCAATCATAACTAATGGGCTGATTTCATCACACAGCGAGCCAATCACAATGCTTAGTTTTTAATCTGCAGTTATGCATTAAAATAGAGTTCAGTTTATTTTTATGTGAAGATTCATTTCACCAAAGTTGATTTCTATAAATAAACTAAAAATATTAGTATATCGAATACTTCTAGTATATTTTTTATTATTAGGCACTTACAAGTATTTTAATCATTTATTCGCTTTAAAAATTCATCTATTGAGAAAAAATTGGTACAATGTGTATCACTCAAACTGTTTTCCATTATTTTCTACAACTGTTTCCCATTTTCGTCCAATAAGTCTTGCAACTGATGGTCTTTGAATTTTTTTGTTCTCCAGGCCGTTTTTTGTCAGTGACATCGAAATCATCACTCTTAAATCTTTGAAACCAACACCGACAACTGGAATATGAAGCAGCAGCATCAATATAAGTTTTTAAAAGTGTCTGGCGGACTTCGACAGTAGATTTCTTCAAATCAAACAAAACAAAATAATGAATGCCGAAAATGTGATTTGGAGTGTTCTATGATTGATGTCTTTACACACTGAATAACTCAATAGTACTAAATGGTAAAAAAAAACAATAATGATAACAATAACGTAATAGTAAACTAATAAAACTTAAAATAATTGTTGTGTACATAGATATTTTGCATGCTTACCAATAGATATCATTCATTAAAATATAAGCCTAATATTTGTGAACAAATTATAAATAGAATGGTACAATTGAAGGAATACTCTTCAATTCCGGGGAAAAAATAGAAATTCATTCAGATTTTCTCCCGTGAGCATCATAACCTCCTCCTGTCCCAATCGGAACTACAAACTCTTTCAAATAGGATTATGCATTGATTTTTATCAATTCTAAGCTCTGCGGTGTGTCAAAAGTGTGGTCAACCGGTCTTGCCCCAAATGTTTAATTCGCGCTGGACACGTATTATCCAATTAATGGGAACCCATTATTTATCTCCAATGGAGCGAATCTGCACGCAAACACAAGATGATGGACACTTGTGAAGGGTTGGCAGAATTTAGCAAGATGAACAAATAAGCTGCCGTCTAGTGGACATTAAAAATCATTCTCAGTTCAGACCCAATTTCGTGTTTTTGGGAACTATCATGGTGCGATGAATGCATAAAGAAAAAGGTCCATACATTTACTTAATGGAGGCAGAATTTTAATTGTTCCTCAAGTGTGACGAGAAACAATACGGAATAGGATATAAGGAAATGATGCTAGACATTATGTAAAACAAAATTATAGCATCTTGGTAATCTTGCAGAGGGATAATTATAGTTTTAAGAAATAGGATCAAATGTAAAATGAAAACAATTATTTTATTCTAAAAATAAATGCAATTGGATTTAGGTTATTGAGTACGCCAGTACAATTAGATTACAATCGACAGTTTTAAACAAATAATAATTAGTTTCATTTGAAGGAAGTTAGAATATATGTTTCATACGATTTTTGAGGATGAACATGCTTCCAGTATTTTTAAGCTCCAACTAATTATTTTTACTATTTAAGTGAACTTTTTGAGTTCAAGAAATAGCTTACTTAATCAAAATGATGACACATGCAAATCATTAAAGAATTATATTGAGTGTAATATGGATGGACTTCAAGGAAGTTCATGTGATTCTCTCATTTGTCATTGCTTCCACTTCATATTTTCATCCTTTTCCATTGGAAGTTAATTTCTTTCCGTGTTTTTTTTGCAACGCAGTTTTGGAACAATCGGGAACTCTGTCACGGAAAAAGTCACAGTGTATAAAGAGCATCTAAGTCTCTCAGGTCGTGATATGTGAGATACCTTTAGGGTTAAAATACTGCAATTATGACATGTCCATCGTGATTTATAGAAAACATGTTATAAGAAGTTTAATTATAATCCCTTTTCGAATACAGAGCTGTTTGGAATGTATGTGTTCTTTTGTATATTTATCTGGAAAAACTGAAAAATATACCTCCCATTCTGAAATGTCCAAATACCTCGATAGGAGCAGGTTAATGTAGGCTTAGTAACTGTGATGTTTTCCCGCTTGGAAGTGAAGAAGCTTCGAAAGCTGGTTACCACCTTCATTATTAAACTGTAATTCAAGTTGACAAGATTAGATTCAAGATACCACTCGTGTTGTTTCAAAAATAACTAAACAACAAAAATCTCTAATAATCCTTGGTTCTTTTATGTTTGG
The DNA here is from genome assembly GCA_026543055.1 of Argiope trifasciata. Lineage (NCBI taxonomy): Eukaryota > Metazoa > Arthropoda > Arachnida > Araneae > Araneidae > Argiope > Argiope trifasciata. Next base: position 138,880 of record JAPMOQ010060086.1, read on the forward strand.
CGCATTCACTTTCCTGGATACTTGTACAGAAAAGTCACACAAGCTATAGGTTTTGTGACTTTTTTTGTGTACTTGCTTAGAAAGCCGCCAAATAATTGCCAGTGGGAATCATATCATATATTTTAAACGGACTTATGAAGGACCCCAAATTTCAAACAGGGTAGGGCCTCATGAATCCAACTCTGTATATTTGGCTAAAAACATATTTTCGAAGGTTAAGAAAATGTTCCAAAAAGCTCTACTTCCTATTGCTGATAATATACAAAAAACAGAGAGACATAAAGAAAAAATGTCAAATAAAAAGTGTAACATTCATTGAAATGAGAACAACGTAGCATGTTAATAGCGTAGCATGTTAATATACTAGACATCCAAAACTTATTTCTACAATTTTCTGTTTCTTCTGATAACTATCCAATATTCCATTTCCACTCTAAACGAATACAAACATATATTTTTAAATCAGGAGGAGTGATCTTCCCAAATCATTATCACATACCTTCTAATTAAAGTGTTAATTTCACCTTCCCACCCCACGAATAAAATTATGCACTTTGAGTAAAGCCGTAAATTCTTTGGATGGCTTAAGCGAACAATATTTAAGAAATACAAATTTTTCACGCAAATAAATACAGAATCAAATGCCAATTGGATAAAGTTAAAATTTTACATAGAATTACAAGTGTAATCATAACATATGCCAAATTTCATTGTCTTAAGTTTTTCGATTTATAGGTTATTGCGTTTACATGCACGCGAAAGTACATACAAATACATATCAACCGATTGACATATTTAGTTCAAATTTGATAAGAAACAATAGTTTTAATGCTAAATCTGTGTATGAATATCTTTTATTTTGCTCCTTGAGTTTTGGTTTTTATCTTGTATACATGTCACCAAACAACCAAACAGTTAGATTTTTTTTTCGAATAGAGTTCTTTCAAAAATTTGGCAAAAATCTACAAATTGTGTCGGTTGTTGGCATACCAAATTTTATCCACCTATCTCAAAGCGTTTATGAGTTATCGTGCTCACTGACAGACAGACAAGCAAACATAATGCCAAAAATGTGTTCTACGAATTGAAAATATAAAACATGGGCATTAGTCAAAATCTCGAGTTTCAATTTTTTGACGAAAAATAACAGTTTGCTTGTTTGAACAGTTGTAGCATTGCATTACCAAAAAGATAAATTCATTCATAAGTTATTACGTTTATATGGCTTAACGATTTGATCCATCGTTCTAACATATTTACATCAAAGGTAATAAATCATGGTAAAAAGGTAATAAATAGAAGATCATCATCAAAAAATCTAAACCCGTGTAGCAAATTAGTTTTGTCTAACTTTCTGCGTTTTGGAATTATCGAGTTCACTTGTCATTGAACAATCAGACAGGCAGACTTTCTCTGAATGGATTTCGTTCAAAAGTTTGATAAAAATCTACACATTTGATTATCAGTCCGAATGACAATCTTCCTCTGTCCACAAAGCGTTTTTGTATTATCGTGTTCACTGACAGATGGACAGACAAGCAGGCATAATGTCAAATCAAAACGTGTCTTTCGAACTGCGGGAAGTAAAAGTGGAAATATGTCAAAATCTCGAATTGGAATTCTTTCAAGATTACAATACTTCTTTTATAATTCGTAAACTAGAAAGTAAAAGTCGCATTCCATTATCAAAAAAATTAAACTAATAAATAAATGCGTCATTTTGTTTTTATATCTCTAAATTCATTTCGAAGACGACAACAAAATGAATCCTTTCTACGTGTGTGAGCCTTTATTTTAATTTTCCTCATGCAAAAGGCAAGTTTTTTAATTTACTTTTCCAAGTCATTTCGAAATCAGGTCAGGAAATTAACTTGGAATCTCCAAAGCGCAGAGCTGTGAAGACGTTAATTTGGAGCCTAATGTCTAGTCAATGGAATGCTGCAATTCCATCATTCTGCTGGTAGACAAGTTTTTAGCATCACGTGCGTCTTTGGAACGTGCAGCTTCCGACGACAAACAGAGATGAAATGATAGGTTTTTTTTGAATAATTATTTAATTATTTCATCATGAATAGTGGAATTAAATTTTAATTTATATGGTTTAAATGCTTATGAGTGTGCTAATTTGATCTGAGTGTTGAAAGAGAGCATTTACGACATGCTACCACTATTCAGAAAATTTTAATTCTTTTTTAGAAAAAAAATGTGCCATCATTCCGGTGTTTATAAAATATTTTCCTGAAAAAATTATAATAATCCCATATTCATTTATGAGCATTAACTATAAATTAGCACTCATATTTTTGATCCATTTATGTCATATGCTATTATTCTTTCTGCTAAATATACTATTGAACTAATTAAATTTCATTATTGAATTTATGGTTTGGCAGAAACATATCATTATTTTTCTGTTTGGGCTTTTGTTTAAAAAGGATGTCATGGTTAAAGTTAAAAACTGAATGAAATACTAGATTTCTCTTTCCATAGAATTAATTTTTCAAATAAATGGTAAGATGTTGTGAGCTATTCTTTATTTAAAAATTCAAAAGGATACAGAGAATTGTTGAAAATGTAAAATATCTTTTTTATTTGAAATAATAAATATCATTTTTAAAGTTTTGAATGAATACAATCTATAGTATAAGAAATGAAGAAAAGGCATCCCTACCAACAATAAAAGCGATTATATTATGCCTTTCATGCATCTTTGAAAATATGGTACTACATATCTCAGAGCATGTTTTTTTTCTGAATTTGTATTTAATGTCTAATTATTTAAAATTAAAGGAAATGTCGACATTTTTTCCAAGAAAATTTGAAAAAATACTACCGCACAAAACTTATTTTTGCAATACCTTAAAATTTGAAAAAAAATTTTTTTAATGATATTAACTTAGTTTCAATTTCATGCATATGGAATTTTCTATCATTATTTGAAACTAAGGGAAAAAATTTATTTTCTGTTGATTATTTTTTGGCGTGATAATTTATATCACAAATAAAAGACTGAAATTATATTACTGAAAACAGCGACCTGCAAATTGAAATAAATTATCAAGAAATTTATTTTTAAACGGATTTATGAGGATATGGCGTGTTTCTTCAAGGGGGTGTTCATGCATGCAACAAAAAGAATATGCTTAAGGGTATTAAAGTAAAACATCTACAATGTTAATCTAATAATGTGAACAGCAAAATATTTTTTTAAATAATCATAAATCTTAAGATTTCCATAATACATTTAATTGAACTAAAATACTTAGCAAATCGGTTAGTCGTAGAGTCAGTTATTGTTTAAAAATTCAAAATCGTAGGACAATGCTCAATGAAGCATTTGAATGTTTTGTGTTGAGGTTTAAAACGAATTTTGTCAGAGAGTTTTGACAGATTAAAAATGTTCCATACTGAAAAACCTAAAATAAAATTCCATATTCAAAAGTATAAAATAAAAAAACTCAAAACAGAAGTAAGCCCAATAAATTTCTAAGCTACTTCAGTAAAACTTTAAAGTTTTTTTTTAACTTTAAAGCATGATATTAATATAATTATAAATGCTTAATCCATCTTGAATAGGTCATTTTTCTTTTATTTCATAACATTTGAATTAAATTTCAAATATTTCCAACTTTATTGTGAATATGGAGAATTAATATTTCACGATAGCATTCTATAATTAAAAACAATTACAAAAAATTATATTAAATATTTTTACCGTTGCCAATCTTGAAATAATAAAATTCTAGTTACAGGAGTAGAAATTCTTGAAAATTCAAAAAGCTTAGAAATTAGTTATTTATGAACTTTGAATGAAATAATTTTAATACTATTATTAATCCCACTATTTGAGATTAGTATTATAAATTCAATAAAGATATAATGTAGGTAAACATCGACTAAGTCTATTTACAGTGAAAACATTTTCCTCTTTCAAAGTTAAGAGCTTAATTTATTCATTTTCTTTTTAGCCCAATATAAAAAATACACCGCCCTATAAGATCTCATTAAGGCTTCATTCTTTTAATCAGCAACCATTCAAGAACAACTTGATTTGATTCTTTGTACTTATTTTTTGATTGCACAACTGACGGTAGCTTTCACCATGCCTGTGATCTGACAACAATCAATGTCAAGATAAAAAAATTTATATTCATTTTGTCAGTTGCACTGAACCTTGTTCAGATGTCAAGGATGCTTACCTCGCCAACAAGCTGAGAACTATAATTAGGTATGATTATACGGAAGACTCTGCACATTCCTGTTGACATGCCAACATAAAGTAAGGAATTTGATTGGCTACTTTATACTATCAGGAGATTCGTAAATTTACCGATTTGGATGAGATCAAGGTAAAAATGCTGTAATTTCTTTAAGAAAAATTCTTTTAGGGAGACATTGATAGCTATATTTTGTAAAATAGAGAATTAATGTTCTTGTTCTTTTAACAGCGAAAGGATATAATTTAATCACATAAATAACTTCGTGATGAGAGGCATATAATTCCAGTCCAGTAAAAATTGAAAGACCATATTTGGAAATAAAAACTTAAATTTATAAATAGGGAAATATTTTTCTAGCCAAAATGTAAATAAGCTACTTTTTGAAACTCACTTCAAGTCAGAACATTGGATTAAAATTATAACTTTTTGAGTAATAGATGCCTACTATTCAAATAAAGGATTACATCGTAATTAAAACTGAAATACCATATTTCGAAATACAAATTTAAATATAGAAACATTTTTTAAGCCAAAATGTAAATAAGACAACTGCTCTGCAATTTTGATGCGAAATGCATTGTACAATTTTTTAAAAACTCTCTACAAGTCAGGACATTGCCTTTAAAATTATTAAACGAAAAGTTTTTACAATTTATGTAAAAGATGCCTAATGCAGAAATTTAGAATTTTCAAAATAATTAATCTTTTTTATTTATTTAAATCAGTAAAAGTAGTCTATTCCAAATCTTTCTCAAATTCTTCCAAATAAACATCAAACTCGTCATTAATCACATTTTACTGACGAACAATAATAACGAAAGTGCCTATTAGAGCGCGATCTTTCGCGATTAATCGTTAGGATGTAGTTTATACAAACAGTAGAAAAAAAACGATTTTCTGTTTGGGCGCCTGTTTTTAAATTGAATTGAAACCAAAATTTTAAATAAAACTACAATTATAGAAAAAAAAATGGCATTCCTTTTTATGCCTTTTAGTTTTTCTGTTTTTGAGTTATGACTTTTACATGTTTGAAAATGAAGATAGAAAGATCATCAACATTTGTACTGGTTTGGTTGCAAGTTTGATACCTATTTGTACTTCAAATGGCAAAGCTGTATACCAATTTTTATAAAGTTGTATACCAAATCTGCGTAGTTCTATTTGTTTTATAGTCATCGTGCTAACTCATATTCAGATAGCTATATAGACGGACTTTCTATTTCATTTAGAGTTTGATAGAAATTTAAAAATAGAAAGTAAAAACTGTATACCAATATTTAATACGTCTAGTTCAAAGTTCTATTCTGTTATCGGGATTTGGAGTAGATTCGCACTATTCCACAAACGTGGTTTTCAAACTAAAAAGTTATGAATCGTAGCATTTCGTCGAGTTAGAAGTTTATGACGATTATAATACGTTCTCTTTCATATATGAGAAAGTAGAAATGAATCGAGATTTCAAGGTTTTTTTCGGAATAACTTTCAAGCATATTATTAAGCAAAATTTAAAATTTTAAAAGTAAAATTTTCAAAAACATTGATTTTTTTCATAATTCTTTCAAAAAAAGTATGTTTTACTGCAATATTGTATATTACTTCATTTTTCGCTTTTATGATTCGCTGATAGCTACAATATCAAGTTAAATTATTATATACATATTCTTTTTCCTCACTTTCAAAAGCAGAAAAAGGGGGTGCAGTAGCTTCTGAGGGTAAAGATCCCTGAGCACCCAGAGGGCAAAAGTCTGACTTGACACATACATTCGCTTGCACAACCTTTTTTTACAGGGGGGCACATTCACACGCCTCACAGACAGAAAACAGAGTAACAACCATGCGCGAACCGGGACTCGAACCCGGGACGCCCAGATCAGGGGGAAGACACGCTGTCTCTGATCCTAAAACATAATTTTACTTCAATTTTCAAATTGAAAATTGAAATCTATTTTTTTTAAAACAAAATCTATCAAAACATTGTTTTTTATCCACCAAAAATTAAAAAAAAGCATTATTCACTTTTTTATTAAAAAAAATATTTTTTTATACAAATAAATATATTTTTTGTTTTATTTATTTTATAGACACAGAGAAATAATTAAATTTGGTAATCGAATGCTGAGAGTCAAAGGCAAATAATATAAACGGAAGCATTTTCTTTTGGAATAAATAACATCTGCCGTAACATAAAGTGAAATTCTCAAAGCTTGAAAATATACTTCTTATTAGCAACATAATTATTCTTTGTGAAATAAAAAGCTTTGATAAAAATGCAAAAATATAAATTTACATAAATTCATTCTTATTGTGTAATATTACAACTTCTGAACAATAAAATGGAAATTTTAATCGCTGCATTTTCATAACTTTGTTGTTAAATAAATAATTAATAAATATCGAAAGCGTTTATTTTTTGGTGCAGAAATAATTTATGATTTATTCATTCATTCATTTTAAAATTTCAGAAAATTAATTTACCTTCTATCACAATTTTAATCTATAAAATAAAGAATAAATGTTTATTAAATTTCTTATCTTTAAAATTTGTAAAATTACATAAAAATGTTGTGTGTATTGACAAATATGTCATGTTTATCATATTATTACATTATTTCACAGTTTATCAATCTGAAACATAAAAATATTTAAATTATGTCGTCATTCAATAGTTAAATATTATATAAATCTAAATATTAATGCATGTAATGTATATGTAAATATTATATAAACGTTAAATTATGATCACTTATCATCATAAATATCAGAGATCAATCAATACTTTATGAATTACTGAGCTCCTTGTCAAATAATTTAACAAAAGATTATCTTACAAAGATCTTGAAATATTATCATATATTTATGACTCTGCATTAGTAAAATTATTAATTTAGTCCATACGTGCGAAGGATAATTTAAAAGTAAAGAATGTTGTGAAAAAGAAACTGAATTATTTTCATAATGAAAATCATGAACCAGATCGAAAAGCATTTTAATCTTTATCAAGGACTAACAGATTTTTAATTATGTGTGAAAAAATTCCTCTTACGCAGATGAAATACCATTAACATATTTGATTTTCACTGTACTGAAACATATTTAAATAGAAAAAAAAAACTGTTTTTGATTACAAATTATAAGTAAATTTCGAAAAAATTAGTTAACATAGTTAATGCAGCTGTCATGTTCCAAAATTTTCTTGCATCTCTCAAGCCAAAGTCATTGGAATATATTAATCAACGCTTTAATGGATATTTGATTGGCACGTGTTTCGTTATAGAAGAAACGATTAATTTTTTTAAAGCATATATATGAAATCTAAGTTATTCATCTTAAAATTAAGTGTGTGGCTTTTATATTTTCCTTTCCTTATAGAAATGTTAGTTTGATCAATTTATTAAATAAAATCCCTTGGAATATACTAATTTTTTGAGACTGGAACATTTGAAATATAATAAACAACATTTAGATATATAATAGAAAATCAAAATATATTATTAGAAACGTATTATAAAAAATAGCACAATAATAGCAAAAATAGTGAGAGACTAAGTTTTATACATTTAAAATAAAATAAATAGCATTTATCTTTTATAAAAATAATCCTGTTTACATACTTTAAGTTCCTAAATGAGACTTGTCGAATTTCAAATTAAATAAAGGAAATAAAAAAATCAGTTTTGTAACAGCGATTTAATATCAAAACACTTGAAAAGAATATCTGCATATCTAAGAATAGTAACTTTTCATATTCCATAAACTCTAATAATGAAAAAAAAATCGTATCCTCTTTGATTTCTTTTAGAGCGTAAGAATACGAATGAATGGTTAAAGGTTACGCACTGACACCTGTCTGGATTTGAAGCTAACAATACTGAAAGTATTAAAAATTAATAAATAAATCAAAACCGAATTTCTTTAAATGTAAGTTATCACGCGAAACAACTGGTTCTTTTTGCGTGAGAGCTTGCTTATGAATGCATTTGTCTTTTTTTTTTTCTCCCTAAGCAGTTTTATCGTCTGCGTTTTCCTTGTTGATAGCTGTATCGAGTTGTATTGTGGCTGCTGCCCGTGAATAAATTTAAGGTCATTCGAATTCCAACTGAAATTCTTAACGTTTTACATTTGTTTTTTGTTCAGCGTGGTTTGAGAAACACGTGTTTCTTGCACTCGAAGAAATGTGAACAAACTAAATTATGTTTTTTTTTTTTTTTTTCAAAACAAAATCAGGTTATTGATTTTTAACCATGGTTAAGTTTATGAATTAGCATTCATTTACTGAATCTTGGAATTGCATCTCATTTATAATATGCAAAATATATCTAAAATAAATAGAATTGCTGCAATTTTGATTTAGAAAATTAATTTCTGTTTAACTTGTCTGATTTGATTTTGTATGCTTATTTTATTTGTTGTTTTTTGATTTCGTATTCATATATTTATTGTTTATATTAATTTTCTCTTTCTATGGAAGACAAACATGGTCCACAAATATTTGTCTTATCAGAATTTTATTAGAATTTTAATCGAATTAGTTTTATTTAAGCAAATTCAAACACTATCTTTTAAACAAAAATATCTGGTTGTATATCAAAAACAATTTGTTTTCATTATGTGCCGATATCCAGTTGTAAGCTGTTTGATGTAATCTCCAAAGAATACAAAGCGAATGGTTTTATGCAGTAAACAAAAATATTCAATTCAAACCATTTCAAAAAGTGTTTTAAAATCATTATTAAAAAATATTTTATTTAGTATTATTTAAAATCCATTTCTCTTCGAAGTTCACTAAACAATATCATACCAATTTATTATTTTTTATTTACTAATACTCTTTATTTACTATTTTTAGCTTATAAAAGTGTATAAAAATTTCAATAAATTTGTAGTTTATGATGTAATTTTTGAATATAGTAGTTACATTTCACAAATCTGAATTTGGAAAAAATAGCTGCAAAATGCTCACAATGTTCATCGTTAATTTTTTTGTTAGATATACACAGATAAATATGATAATAATGTCAGCAAATGGATTGCAGAATAATAATAGCAACTATGAATTTTTAAAATAATTGAGATAATTTTCTATAAATATATTTAAAAGATATCACTAATCAAGTGAAATTATCATATTAAATTATCAAATTAATTACTTCCCGTAGAAATGGAGCTAAAAAAAATTGCAGAACTGAATGGTTCAAAATAGATTATTTCCACCATTTACGCATAACAATAATAATAAAAGATTCTTCTTAATTTATGTTGAAGAGAGGATCTGAGAACTTTAATATGATGATTCACAGAACCAATTTATACGATCCTCCACCAAAGTAAGCTTACAATTTAAATAACGCTTATTTTACTCTATGCATTGGTGTCATATCTATTTTTTCTGTGAATTTTGCAGCCGATACGAAATTAAACTAAAAAACCTTTTGAAGGTATCACACCAACACCAATTGTCTCTATTAAAATGAGCTATAGTACTTAAGTATGCTTTTTTATAATAACTAGAAATTCAATCTCAAAATTTACGACTGAAACACGAAGAAAATGTTAATAAGAACAAGAAAGGTAAAATGTATTTTCTTTAACAAATCAATAAGTATTTAAGAAGGGCTATTCCTTTATTAATTTATTTAGGCTCTTTATTATTTAGTTTCTTTTTTAGAATATGACCAATCAGGAAAAAATTATATGATATTTATTTTTCAAAATGTCAAAAAGTAGCAAAAAATACCAGTTTTTGTTGTGAACAAAAACTTATCAAGTAAAACTAAATTTTAACAATGAATATAACATATATTAATTCATAAAAAATGGTTATAAAATACATTAAATGGAATAAAAGGTGCATTATGAGATTTATAGGAATTTCAGTAGAGTTTAATTAGTAATAAAAGTGGTAGAAATTTTAAGGGAAAAAGAATTTAAAACAAAGCAAAAACTCTTACTTATTAAATTATAATTCTCAGTTTGTAAATATCATCGTAACTGATTCTAACAATATTCAAGGAATAAAATTCCATTCTAGGAATTAACAAAAGTGCAAACGATTAAAATAAATTTTACCATACTGACTAAATGAATCTTTGTAAAGAACAATCAGCCAATTTGTTTTGAATTTTATGATACTATAACTGTTTTCTAATAAATCACCATTCCTATAATTTTTCAATAACTAAAAAAATGGAATGTTATTTAAAATAATAGAGAAAAAAAGAGCATTTTTATCCCTCCAATCGGAAGTGCTGAAAATATTCCCAGAACATAATTTAAAAAAAGAAAAACTTTATTCAATCGAGAAAAGTTCGCTAAAATTAAAAAAAGACATCTTTTATTATTTGGTGTCACATTATGACTGCGTATCAAATGACGCAAAACAGATCAAACATTTATTTTTTGAAACAAAATAATACCAAAAAAAAAATTCTTTTATTATTTGAGAATCATATATGAACTTTAATGCACTTGAGGGAAAAAGAAACATAAAAATTATAGGCTTTGTAACCTATATATTCAGTGTCAAAAATTGTTTTCGATTTTTTCGAGGCGATTACTTTCGACAACGAGAACGAAAGAAAGAACGTCTATTTGGAAACCTTTAACACTGTGTTTGCTCTAGAATTTACAATTTTGCTCTATTAATTCTCGTTTTCGTATCAATCTCTGTAACTTCAACTGTAACTGTAACTCCGATTTCTTTTTCTTAAAGTATTTGCGAATAATAATAGACTTCGGAATGCTGCTCGTAGCTAGAAGAACCTAAATACGTATAATTTCGGTCGTTTGGCATTTTTTTTTATCTCCTTTATTATTTACTTTAAATCGATATCGTATCAAAAATCTCAATTGTAGATAGTGGTAGAATTTTCTTCAATTTAAAATGATAAGCTGTAATAAATTTATTAGGTTATTATTGATATTATTTGATCTTTTTTTGTGTGTAAGTTTTTTTTATAAGTGAAATATATGTATGGTTATTCCAAAACAAGTTGTTTGAAAAGTTTCAATTTACACAGAAGAAAAAAAAAATGAAATGATACGTTACTGCTCCAAATAATTTTTTACATGCATAATTTCAAAATTTGCAGAGAACTATGTTTTGCAGAGGCTAAGTTTTTTTTTAAATCAAAAATTTGAACAAGTTTCTTGAATAGTGAATAATTTTCAATCCTTCCCGTTAAGGTAGTTTAAAAAATATTTAAAAAAATAATTTTTTCCTTTAACATAAATTTCAATTTAGTATGAAATCGCATTCCAAGATTCCGTAGAACTCAGACATTTTGCTGAATTAATGCTTGATTACAGAAACTAATGGACAGCGAATATAAATATGCATTGTTTAGTTGACTGATTGATTCTGATAGGGATTTCTTTCAGGTGTCGATTTAGGTAAGGGAATTATAGGATCTTTTAAAAGAATGTTTTTAGATCGACAATTTTTTATTCCTTCACACAGGAGTGTGAGAACTTGTCAATTTCAGCAATTTTACAGAGCTTCTGTAACATTAATTAAACAAAAATGTGAAAGTGCATTGGAGAAAAAGAGAACATTTTAGAATAAGTTAGTATGGACTGATTTAAGCTAAAAATTAAGAAATAAATTAAGTATATATTAGATTTTAAAATAACATTGCAAATATGTATAAAGATTTAAAATTTTGGAAGCAGATGGCAGGTTTGTAGACATTGAAGAAAAGAAATTGCATTTTTAAGTTCGTGTTATTCCATCTCGGAAGACAGGCATACATATTTAACAGAAGACGTGACGGAAAGGATATAAATTAATTTTCCCTCGTCTTATGTAGAATATTTTGATAGGGAAAATATTGCTTACAGTGCTAACATATTATATTAAGAGTCCCATAGGGATTTCTGTATGTGTCAACTCAAACTAGGGGAAATACAGGGATCTCTTTTAAAAACAATTTGTTTAGATCAGCAACTTTCACTTGCAACATGAGATTCGATGATAAAACATTTTTACAAAGCATATCTTAAATTAATTAAGTAAATAATGTGGAATCGGATATATATATATATATATATATATATATATATATATATATATATATATATATAAAGTTTCAGAAAGTTGTGGATAATTTTTAGTGTCATGGTTTAATTCTAAGTGAAATTATTAATTATATTAACGCAGAAAATCATATTTTATATGTAAGTTGAGTTATTTCTTTAGTTACCTACTAAAAACCATTTATGTAATTGTCTTGACAAGCACGTAATTTCCTTATCTGATCTCTATTTGTTAGATTTGAAATGCAGACTCTATAGAGAAAATTAAATCCTTGAGAAATAAGGGTGGGTTATTAATTCTTTTACATACAAATCGCGGATTCAAGGATGATAAGCATTTATCAAATTCTGCGAAACATATAAACTCATTCAATAAAATAATTAGAATTTTATTTTCATTTACTTTCATTTAATCATGGGTTAATTGGATTAATTCAAAGGAGTTTAGGATTTTTATACTTGTTTGAAGAACAAAGAATTAAAAGACTCTCATAAATACTGATGTTACAGTGATTTATTTTGAAAGCCGAAAAATATGTTGCTAAATAGTGCATTTTAAATTAGGCCCAGTAATTTAGACCTGATAAATTGACTTCATCCTTAATATTGAAGAGATCTTGAAGCCATTTTGAGATCTGTATACGTCCTTTTGTTATTTTGAGTTGGTTATTCTAAAGAATCGCTGGAATTGAATGACTCGTTTGTTACTCGAATTTCTTTGACTACGGTTGAATAGAAAAAAAATGGAAATAGAAAGTCATTATTATAGTTTTGAGAAATTATACCAGAAAAAAAGATTACTAGAAGCAAGGGTGGAATGAAGGGTGGTGGACAGTTTGAAAAGAACCTTGTCACGCAGCTGTCAAAATTGAGCTAGTTAATTTAAGAAAATTAATTTGATATTTTGTTATGGACTTTTGAATATTCTTTGTTCAGATTATGAAAGTTGTAATGAATAAATATTTTTCATCAAATAAATGAATACAAGCGCCATCAATTAATAGTTTAATGCCAGTTTATTTAGGAAAAAGAACCCGCTTTTATATTTAAGAAATGCTAAATTATTAATTATTCTTCAAGTGTTTAGTTATGATTAGGCATAAGATTATAAATTAACTTATTTTTAATTAAAAATATTCATACAAGAAATACTAATTATTAAAATCTGGTTCTGACGACATTGCATAAATTTCTGATAAAATATTAGAATGTAACAATTCTTTAAAAAAAGTTGTAAACTAGTCAAAGTTCCGTAACAAAAGGAGAATCTATTTTAATAAATTAGATATTGGACATGAATTAAAAGTTGCCAGATATGACTGCATAATTCTTCTCTTTACGCGCGATTGAAGTAACATCAATAATGAAAAGCAAGGAAAGCACATCAATGTTAAAAGAATAATATTCATTATTATTGACAACTTTGATACCTTGCACTCTCCGTTTAATATCCTCAGAAAGGGCACTCTTTTGTTTGAAATCAAAGATGAATCATAAAAAAAATACCTTTGTCATTCTGGAAATAATGATTTCGAATTTCGAAAATATATTAGAACGCAAATCGTGATTAATTAATAAAAAAAAGCAAGAAATTTATTTTCAAACGGACTTTTAGCAAATTTTAATTTTACATTTTTAAGTGAAAATTTTAAGTTTATTACTTAAAAAATCTAAAAGAAGTTTTTAGTTCACCAGTTTTGTTCGAAAATAATTTTAGTGTCACAGCTCATAATTTAAAATGTTTTGTCCATATCGTATAAAATACTTGGCTATGCATATCTTATATATCTCTATTGATACTGGTTAAGTTTTTAAATGAAAGAGCCTTCGTATTTTTTGTTAAGTTACAAGATATTTTTCGGAACAGTTTTTGGGTTTCCAATTTTGTACAAAGAAGTTGTCGCAGCCCATGTTCTAGAAGAAAAAAAAACAGTTTGCATTATATTAAATACTTGCAAATTATTACTAAATATACTGATTTGATATTTCTTGCAATTTCTAAATATACTGATTAGATAGATTTTTAAATGAAAGTGTCTTAGTTATTATTTTTTTTTAAATCTAAAAGAAAATGTTTTTTTGGAATATTTTTTGGGTTTACAATGTTGAGCGAAGATATTGTCAACGCTTTTATTGTACAAAACATAGTCTCTATTATATTAAATACTAGCTAACATACTACTGATGTATTTCTAAGAATGAAATGAGAAAAATGATTGATTTTTAAGACTATCAAAGCAGATTTTTTTACAGCATATTTTCTCATTTCTTCTAACATAAATAAAACATCAAGTCAGACAGAAATAATTTAATCCTTGTTTAATATGGTCGCAAATTTATATTTTGATTGTCCGTGGTGTCAGAATCTGAATTACAAAAAGTAAAGAAAAACGGAATTTATAGTATAATCTTTCATGGAATGCTTTTAAGGTCAAATGTAATTGGCAATTCCAGGTGTTTAGTTATTAAGTAGAATTATAGCACCTAAAGTATGACATCTAATCTGTTAGGAAGACATTTATTTTCACGTTAAGATATTTTCCCTGAAGACAAGGCCTTGAATCAGACAGACTAAGTGATCGGGACAAAATTCAATCTAAATGTGCAATTGTTACGGTTGTTGATAATAATTCTGTAGGACTTAGTGATCAATCAGATGTTAATTTCCTTGAAAGAGATATTTTGGTTTTATTTTTAATATTATATTCTTGATTAAATGATATTATTTTTATGTAAATAAGATAAATGCATATGTTGAATGTTTAAAATAAAGTAATGGCAGATGATTTGTGCATCCTTTATTATTATTTATTATATCTTATTTAAAATTTAACAAAAATCTAATCTTAGGGTTTGCATAAATTTCTGATAAAGAAAGAAATATTTTTTATATTTCTTTTGCTTTTAATTTAATTCCTAATTATATGGGAAATGCATATCAATCTATCTGTCATGAAAAATTACCAGTAAACTATAATTTTCAATTTTTTATAAATCAAAATCTACTAACGGAACTTCTTTTAATAATAAAAAGGTAAAAATTAGAATTATATATCAAAATTATATATAAAATTTGAAATCGTATATCAAATTCAATTTTCAAATAAAAGGTGACAATATTTTGAGTTAAGTCAATTATTTGGGTTATAAATTATATTATCCATTTTCAAAATACTCACTTCCTGAATAATTGCATTACATTCAAGAAAAATATTTTAAATTTTTAAAACTAATTTCCTTCTTGAATTTAAATAAAATTAAAATTTGCCAAATGGCTGCATTATGAATTAAACATCTCAGTAATAAATATTCATTATAATACTAATGCAATAAAATAAAACTTTTTATACAACAGCCATCTGTTATTTTGCCAAATTTTCAATTTAAATCTAATTCTAGTATTGCTATTGCCCTATATCTGCTCTTTCAACTAACGTTTTCAAAATGCACTTAAAAAAGGATTTCCAAACATTCATTGTTACCCTTTGAAACAGTCATGTGAATCTTAAAAAGGGAATTTAAAAAGTATTACCTAATGGCTACACAATGCATTTCAGGGTTAATGGCTCTTATAGAGGAACTACTGATTATTTTTATGTGCCATAAGAGAGAGATCTTTTATATCTAGACTATATGCCTTCATATACTGTAATATCAATAAATACTCATAGAAATTAGAACAAGTAATCATAGAAAAACTTTATTTATACTTTCATATAATGACATTTCGTTAGTTTCTAAATGGTCAGAAATAGGTGCATTGTTACAACCCAAAAAACTTTAAATGAAGAAAAGAAAACATGTTAGTTGCCATTTATGTTATTTCATTGATAAATGTACTGCAATTTTTTTATGTAATTTTTTGTTTAGATTCTTTTAGACCAATTGAATGGCTGCCTGGAAAAGACTCGCCAATAACCGAATAGCGTTTTCTCGAGGCACGTGTTGATTGGCAAAAAATAATGAAATTCAACGTTTCATAATTCGGGCAATTTTAGTTGCAGGACAAGTGGAACTATTTTTTTTAATATTTAGACTATAAGCATGTGAAAAACTGTTTATTGGCTGTGAATTAGAAAAAGATTAGAAATATATATATAAAAAAATAAGTAGTAAAACTGTCGACTTAGAATAAATTATAATTCTCTAAGTTGTTAAAAAAAGTTTACTGCAAGTGAAAGCATGTTTTTTTGTAATAACATACAGATAAGCTTTTGGACGAGTATTAGAGAATATGCTCTATACAATGCTTTTGGCGTCAAAATTTCGTTAAAATATTAGCCATTAAATATAACCAAATATGTAATAAACAAACGTATTTAAATAATGTTTCAGATGTGCTGCTTTAGAAAAATTTCACTACTACTTACAATTTCACTACTAATATCATGTTATCGAATTAATCAATGATATTATTTGAAATTTTTTGGTTCATTTAACTTTAGAAATTCCAGTTTTGATAACCCAAGGCATTTAAATGGTATTAAAATCATTTTTCGAACCATTTTATTATTATTTTTGGCATTTAAATGGTATTAAAATCATTTTTCGAACCATTTTATTATTATTTTTTTCGAATTTATATGGATATGGATTTCTTTATCATCAGATTAAGTTTATCAGGTGCCTATGCAACTAATTTTGGTGTATGGTATTAATTTCTTTCTGCTTGGCTTCGAATTTGTTCTTGTATTAAGATAAAACTTATCAAGTGTGCATGTAAGCTGCTTCGCTACTGCATAACACGGGCTTTTTATTTAATAAAATTTCACCAACAGAATTTCAAATGAAATTTTTCCAAGGTTAGTTTTCTTCACCAAAACAGCTGTAAATGAAGCATGAAACGGATTCGAAAAAAAAGTTGTCATTTCATCCCAGATGCATATAAAGTGGTCTAGATTTCACACAGAGCTTCTTTGTTTATCGGAATCAACTCGTGCGTATATTAGATCTGACGAATTATTATACATGCATATTCAGAAGTCTGACAAGACGGGAATTAATAGAATAAATAACGACTGCTGATCCACGAACAAGGAAAATCGTAGAACACCTAGCTTGAAGCAATTAGGTGTTTCCATACAAAATATCTGCAATATTACTCTTAATATCCACACTACTTCATTATATTCTGTTGATTGACGGCTTCAGGGAAATTACCAAAACTATTTTCGAATTCTGTATCCACTTTGTTGCAGAAACAATGAAGCTTATTTCGAATATTTTATGCTTATTTACCGGAATCCCTGAGGTTTAAGTTTACGAAACAGTCAGTGTTTAATCTCATCTAGCGGTAGCGTTTCAAATGCGTATATGGCTGAGGTCAGCTACCTTGACCGATTGTTTCCCACCCGGTGTTGTAAAAAATGTTTTCATTTAGGAAACATGACAGATGTTAGGAAACTACAAGAGTTTTAGTGATGCTGAAATATACTACAGGATACGTTTTATCTGGAAAATAATTCGATGTAAATTAAATCATTGAATACTTTGGTGTGGAATTTAGCATTTTTTATAAAGCCGATTTCAACCTTTTTTTAATAGATTTATTTGATTTTGAGTCAGATTTCAGATTTGATGTTTTATTTAAAGCTGATGTATGCATGAATTTGTTAAGAATTCAGAATATTAAATCAATGTATCAATCAAATTCTATTTTTGCACAAACACAAATAGAGTGGCTATAAATTATGATAATTTTGCTGACCTTTAAATCTTCAGCATACTTTTCAGAATGGCACAACTCAAAAATAAAAAAAAAACCTTTTCATTTTCAATTCTTACTATTAATTCCCACTCTCTTTATATTTTTTATTCATATATTTTGTTATATTTATATATTTTGTTTTCAACAGTTAATAAAATAATTATTATTATCCACTCAAGTTCAAAAACATTTTTAAAACTTGCAGTGTAAAACACTTGATATTACTATAGTTTTTTCAAACACTAATTCATTTATTAAATTAAATTAAATTAATTTTTAATACTTTGAATAGAGTTTTAGCAATTTGTCATGAAATTTGAAATCAACAGCCGGTAGCTCAATCGGTAAAATGCAATAATTACAATATTTTTGAAGAGTTCGAAGGTGAGAGGGAAGAATGCGAATTCAGATTTTGAAAAAATCAATAACTTTTTGATAAATTTATTAATTTTTGTTTTATATGGTGAAAAAAAATTTATCTTACATGAGATACTTAGCAAAATATAAATTTACCGTCAGAGACAGAGCATGTAGATCACCGGAAAAAATTTATTTTGTCACTTAATATTGTGATTCTACTATACGTATACACATATATATAATAATTGTAAGTTTTAATAAAAAAAGTAACTAAAATAAAAATTTTCTTTGTTGATTTAATTAGGAATTGACTTAATTTTTTTATATTACTTGTTTCATGCAAGATTTAAACTATTATTACACATAATTTTGAAAGCAACATGGATTGCGATCTTTTTTTCCCCATTTTTGTCAAATTAAGCCATATCTTTTAATTACATTGCGTTCCATAAGATTTCTGCTAAAATAACAATCAATGCTGAGTGTAGAAAAAACTTATATGACGTTTTTCGAAAATTTGCTGTCATAATTCTATCTCAACGACATCCTGTAGGGAGGTGAAAAAAAAAGAAGAACAAAATTACTTTTTGACCTTAAAAATCTGCTCGAAGATTTAAGGTCAAGCTAGAACAGTGGAGGTGTGTCGGTAGACTCGCTCTATTTGCGATAAGTAGACCAACACTCATTTTACTGCTGAATGGCACTTTGGCACTCGAATGTTTCGTTTAAAAGTATCGCTTTCAATGTCGCCTGTGAACGAACTCTGAATTAAAGAACCCGGAATTTGGAGGATTTGCATACGTTAGCTTGAAAACAAATTTCAGGGCAACTCGACTTCTTTGAATGTGATAATGTACTTTCATTCGTCTTTGTAATCATTATGTTCTGTAAAACATAAAATTGTAGGTTATAAGAAAGAGAATGAAATATTAATACCTTCTATATATACGCAACTTATATTAACATAAAGAAAAATCACTCTAATTATATAGATATGTGAGTATTATCCATCTGTATTCCTAAACAGCCGCTTAGAACTCAACCAAATTTCACGCACATAAAACAAGAGAAATATTGCGATAAACTTTCCACAATACATAATTAGTTATTCAGTTCACAAGAAGTTTAAAAAATTTGACTTTTTTTTTTTTTACAATTGAACTTTTTATTCAGCCCAAATGTTTATTAATTTCTTTTTTATTATAATACGGCATTTTATAATCCTTTTATAGATTGTAGCAATTTAACTACGCTTAAAATTAAATGAAACGGTGATTGCCTTCATTATATTTCAGCATTTGCGAATAAAACGTGCAAAGCTAAAATAATAATAAATTGTAAGAAAAATAAGCAATCGGTGGATTTTAAAAGTCATCTGTTTCAACTAATATTCTGACTTTATGTTCACTTCAATAAGTAAAAAAATCTCAAAGTTTTACAATTATTTTAAAAGGGTTAAGGAGAAAAAAATAAGAACATTCTTTAAAGATGTAAATTCAATTATCCGTGATTTAATTAGAAAACAAAATTAAAACATAACGGCAACCAAAACCAAAAGCGTATTTTTCAAAACAAAGTGAATTTTTGAGCAATACTTTGTAATCTTCCATTAAAAAAATCACTATTGTTTCAAAAATTATCATTTTTACTTCTCTTTTAATAATTAGCATGATATAAAATATCGCAATACATGAAATAATGAAAAACGCTTCGTATTATACAATAATAAAAATTCAATAAAGAAGGAATATCTGCATTTAGTTATAAATTATTGACTGTCCTAAAATGCTATAATTATATTCACTATTTATAATAGAAATAGTGCCACATTTACCAACAAAAGTGGTCGCCATGAAATTTTCTTATACATTCTCGAATAAAGGTTTTAAGCCCATAACCTCGCATAAAATTTTGAATTTTGGGTAAAGATATGAATACTTTTGATGTCAACGGTGATCAATAATTACAAAGTATAAGCCTTTAAAGTGATTCTGACCTTTTTACTGAATATATCACAGTAATATGCATTTTGGATACATTATTTTCCGACCGACTGAGACCAAATTTTGCCAAAAATTATAGTTATATTTGCAAAATAATATGCTGAATTTGGCTGACTTAAATCATTACCCCTACATGCATGCGTAAGTACAAACCGACGAACATTCAACCATTTGACATATTTGGATTAAAATCTGAAAAGAATTTATATTTTAGATGTTAAACCTATGCATCAAATTTATTTTTCAAATCCAAATTTATTTTGCAAATTTTTATAACTTGTAGTGGCCGAATTTATTTGTACCCAGCAGGACAAACTAAGTTTCACCGAACGTATTTCGTTTGAAATTTGATAGAAATTTACAAAACATAACCACAGACTAAATGGGTCCTTTTAGGGAGAGAGACATAACGCTAAAATTGCGTTCTGGAGATTCTGAAACAAAATCTTGAGTTCGAATCATTTGATGATCACAATACTTTACCTTCATATATTTCAAATAGGAGATAGTAAAAACAATGATTGGCTATTTCTTAATTTAAATTGAAATTGTGAAATTAGATGTATGTGAATATGGATTAGATGTATGAGTTCTTCTATTACTATATTAAAAATTTTTTAAACCATAAAATATAAAACTATCAGTTTTAGAATTATCCAGAATTTTCTGCTTGGTGAATTAATTTATACACTTGTTTCAGTTCCTTTGAAAGTATTCTATTATTATATCTCTGAAGCGAAAGTTTGGATGTTTTTACTTTCTCTTCACTTCATATCTTGAAATGAAATGAACTAAACTGTTTTCCCAAACGATTTTCCTTTTTGACAATATTATAAATTCTATTAGCATTACTTGAAATTAGATAAATAATGTTATAATCATGAAATGTCATTGAAAAACAGATTCTTATCATTGTAGAACTAGATTTAAATGAGTTGTTTTCGGTATTTTGTGTGAGGATTTGATATCACGTGCGCCGCTTCGTTAAGACATTGCTTTTCATTAAAATGTTCTTCAGTCACTTGAATAATGTTTTGAAGAAAATTTTATTGCTTTAATAATTTCAAAGCTATACTATGTTTTTGAAATATTCGCAACTATTTCAAACCTTCTTCTGTGGAAAGCTAGTAAGTTATTTTAAGACGGAAAAATTTATATTATCGTATTATCATAATAAAATTTTATTTTACAAACTGCGTTTGTTGGCAAATAGTTTTTAGAAAACATTGTTAGCTTTCATATTTCAAATAATTATATATAACAAAAAAACAAAAGAACGTTGGTTATATCTGGTTCACTTTATACGAAGTTTCTTTCCTGTACATTTCAAATTAGCATTCAGAACCAGATAATTATTCTACTGACGTCTTCTTCCTCTGAACCTGAAAATACTTTTTATGAATTTTTTATTCTCATTATCTCTGAATTTACATTAAGATAATAACTTCATAGGTTATTTCAAAGACTTTGACACATAAAACAAAATTTTAAAAGCGAGATGAGTAGTAAGATGTTCCTCTTTTCTCAAAAAAAAAATGTAGGATTTTTCCTTACTTCTAATTCATAGTTTAAGATGTCACATGCAAATTAGAAATAAAACGGCATTAGCTAAGTAGTGAGCGTATTCGTACTTTAACAGACTAAAATACAAATGCATCCATTTCCAACAAAATGCAATTTTAATTTGAGTACTTTACCTCAATTTAGCATATTCCTTTCGAATAGTACTTTTTTAGAGGAATATAGAAGGTTTTTAGTTCAATAATATAAAAAAAAAATGCCATATCTGGCGACCAGCTGTTTTCCGTCATTTTGATAGCACTAATTTAGTTATCAACCTACTTTGAAGATCTAGATGTTAATCCACATGAAAGCACTGTAATTGGTCGATATACAAGAAACAATCTGATTGGTTCATTTTCCTTGTAAATTAGGGAAATCGATACAATTGTTAATTTAGTTTAATTTAGTTATATTAACGTCCCGTTTTAAAGCAACACGAGGGCTATTTTGGGACGGACCTCGTCATTTTGAGCCATGGTCAGATGACGAGGACGACACATGAACTGGCACCCCCCTCTCCACACCACACCAGCGGGAGGACGTTTGGCCTGACAGATTTAACGTGCAAGAGACCCCCTCACACGACGGTTCTGCGGAGGAACCGAGTCTTGAACCTAAAACCCTCCGATTCCGAAGCCGAAACCTTACCACCAGGCCACCGTGGCCCCGATACAATTGTTAAGGCTGGATCTATGTTAAAGTTTCATATTGCTTAGGGGTGGCGGTGGCTTAATGGTAAAGTCTCGGCTTCAGAACCGGAGTGTTTCGGGCTCGAGACCCGATTCCACAGAAATGTCGTGGAGGCGGGTATTTTAAACCGAGCTAAAACTTCCTCCTACTGGATCGTTGCAGGGGCACCAGCTGATGCTTATTTAATTAGGAATGATAAAAAGAAAGGCATTTATTTCCTTGTTGGCAATGAATGCATTTATTGAAATCGAATGATGTATAAAGGAGAAATATAAATGATATTTACTGTGCTCTTTTTGACTTTATTATTCAAGTTCTCTAGAGTTGACAATATTTTCTGCTTCTCCGTCTGCAGCAAAAACACATTTTTTGGTTATCCAACGCTTGAACATCTAACTCTTAACTGACCAGGGATTAATTACTAAACAGGGATTTTCTGAGTTCAATCCGCACAGTTGAGGTCATTGACCTGATTAACACCGAATGATACGTGATATGTTTGTTTGTTTTTTGTCAACTGTTAATTTTAAAATAATGTGTAATAATATAAACTTTTGAAGAGATTTGTTTGAAGAATTAATTTTATTCAAAATAAATACTAACAGTTGTATTATGCCTATAAATCTCTCGCAAATGCTAGCAATAAGCTGGCAAAGTTTTATCCCAATCGAATGAACGGAACGGCACCGCAAAAGATGCGAATAAACAAATATTTATTTTTATATATTGGATATAATGATTATACTATGCCTATTATCTTCGCACTAGTGCAAGCTATAATTTGGCAACGTTTTATCGCAGCCGTATGAAACGATACGGCTGAGCATAAAGCGCGAACAAACAAATATTCATTTTTGTATATTTGATATAATGATAATATTATGCCTGTAACCTTCACACAAGTGCAAGTAAAAATTTGGCAAAGTTTTATAGCAGTTGGATAAACAGTACTGCAGCGCATAAAATATGAACAAATAAATGTTCCTTTTTTATATATTATATGTTTAAATTTAGAATTTAGAATTGAGAGTTATTTATTTATCTTTCAGATAACATTATTTTATATATGTATATTAAAAATAGCAACAAAGATATAACATTCTTTACACGCCAGTCTGGCAAAAGATGCCTGGTAACAACCTAGAAAACAAAAAAAAGACCCCTAAGCTCATTAAATTCTGCCACATTTATGGGCGGATTCTGTACACGTATGTCTGGCTTCTTTATAGTAGATTTATTAGATAGAGAATCTCGAAATGATATGAACATGTGTTGTTTTTATTAGAACTTTCTTGTGCTCTCGGTAATTTTCCCTTCTTAAAATACATTCTTTCTGTTTTTTTGCCTTCTGTAAATCCTCATTGCCCGAAATTTGTGGAGAGAACCTGACCTCTTTCGTAAAAGGTAATTTCTTTTCGGTAAAAATTGGATTATTTGGGAGCATCATTAAGGATTCCAGCAGGGAGCTCACAGGAAATGACTGTAGAGAACGCTTCTGCCAGAAACGGTTTCATACTGATAGAAGCATACTAAATATAAATGAGATTCTTGTCTGGTTCGAAATCTCTATGGTCGGCGCTTCTAGAACACGGCATTCTGATTCTGTAATTTCCATGTGGCACAGTGGAAAGATATTACGTTATGTTTTACCATTGTGTAACACAGTGGAAAAACATTGCTTTGCGGTGTGTTTTTTAAAAATATCTTCTCGTACATGATGGGCTCTCTAAGGCTCATGCTGCTAGAACCTGGCATACTGATTCCGTAATGTACATACTGCACAGTGACAGATGTTAAGTAATGGTTTATACATTGGTATACTCGTATCTCTATACTTATTACTCTATTAGAAAATGACGAACTGATTCAATAATTCTCATATAATACAATAGAAAGATGTTATACGTTACAGTTTTATTATTGCGTAGTACAGTGGGGAAACATTATGTTGCGGTTTATAACTTTCTCTTATGTGTTGGTATACTCGTATCTCTAAGGTTATTATCTCTATGCTTATAACGCTAGTAGAACACGGCATACTGATTCTGTAATTCCTATATAATACAGTAGAAAGATGTTATACACTACGGTTTTATTATTGTGTAGTACTGTGGGAAAACATTATGTTGCGGTTTTTAACTTTTTCGGATGCGTTGATATACTCGTATCTCAATGGTCCACGCTACTAGAACATGACATATTGATTCCGAAATTTCCGCACAGCACAGATTTACTATTGTGTTGCACAGCTGAAAAACATTAAATTTTTATTTAGTTTTTTATTTTATTTTCTAGTATACGTTGTTATACTCGTATCTCAATGGGTCATGCTTCTAAGACATGACATAATATTTCTGTAATTTCCGTATAGCTCAGTGGAAGATGTTACTTTTCAATTTTGCTATTATATACATAACACAGTGGGCAAACATTACAAAACCTTTTTTTTATGCTTTCTCATTGAAATAGTCTAGAGAAATTACAGTAATTGTCGAAAATTCGAACGCAATATTTTGACAAATCTCAGTGTTTTAGATCTCCCAGAGTTCGAAAAAAGCAGTTTGAAAAAAGGTTCATCTGTCTGTCTGCGGCAAAGGTAACTTATAAATCTCTTTCAGCTAGATAGTTGAAATTTGATATACTGTCTTTACACTACATTTGTTGATCTCTATCAAATTTTGGACGAAATCAATTCAGATGAAGTTTATCTGTCTATTTGTTCAACAATGATTTCATACGATAACTTACAAAACGAAGAGAGCTAGTCAAATAAAATTCAGTAAGCAAAACTATCATTTACAGTACCAGCGGGTGACCGAGCTCCGCTCGGAGAAAACAGGCATCGAAGCTAACTCGAAGATTTAAATTTTCAATTGTGATTTATCAAAACAATACATGCCATAAGAAAATTTGTGAAACCATTGGTGAAAAGATAACTGGTTAAAGAGCACCATTGTAAACTATTCTAAACAAAGTTAGAGTTTGGAAAGGGAACTATTCTATACAAAGGTAAAGTAAAGGTAAAGATTGAAGTGTGTTGAAGTTCAATATTTTTGACAAATTTATTTAGAAAAACCAAACATATATACATACATAAGAAACATATTATAAACCTATAACAGCATAAACATAAAATTTTATTAGTTCGCCATATTGGCTATAGATGGCAGCACGTTACCGCTTGAAAATTTAAGTAGCCATTATGGCGAACTAATAAAGTTTGAAAATATCCTATCTGTAACTCCGAACTGCTCGACCGTAGCGCTTCAAAACCGGCGCCAATCGATTCCTCGTGGCCAAAAACCCCAGACCCCCAAGTTTACAGGAGTTTATTAATTCTGGGGCGATTTTCGACTTGACAACCATTCCTCGTATTACAGTATTAGATAGACACCTACCAAATTTTGAATTTAACCCAACAAAAAGTTGACCATCTGTAAATCTGTAATTTTAGAAACGCGTAAATCAATCATTCGAAAGCACAATGACTTAAATACATCAAATTAGGCATGGGATTTTGTGATCACAGTTGCAGTCTTGTGTCAAATCTTTGTTTTAATCGATTGGCAAAAATATAAAACACAAAACCGATTTTCGGATGCCATTAATCGTCAAAACACTCATTAAGGGTGATAGAATAGATTCAGTAAAAATGCTAAATTCTTGCCAAAAAATTCAATGCAAAATTCTAGTTAATATTTCTTAACTATTGAGTATCCGTTGTCACGCAAGAAGCTATCTGGATAATTTTACTAAAGAGTATACGATATTATATTTTATTTTGTTATTATATTATATTTTGTTATTATATTATATTTTATTATATTTTGGGGAAACTACTATCACTGGTATATATAGCGTATTCTGATATTACAGTTTTCACATTGCTAACTAACTTCGGCATTCTTTGTACAACACTGATTTTATAATAGTGTTGATAAAGCGGTTGTTATTCCTACAGCACTAATTATTCGGTTATAATATTTGATTTTTTTTCTCTTAACTTAATTTCTGGTCTATTGGTACATAT
This sequence comes from Argiope trifasciata, assembly GCA_026543055.1. Taxonomy (NCBI): domain Eukaryota; kingdom Metazoa; phylum Arthropoda; class Arachnida; order Araneae; family Araneidae; genus Argiope; species Argiope trifasciata. The sequence goes on from JAPMOQ010060086.1 coordinate 165,484, forward strand.
TAATTATATAATAAGATAATTGGATAAACAGGCACAAGTAATAAAAAAAAGTTTGAAAGGTAATGTACAAAAGATGTTTTTTATCGCCTAGCTTCTGTATGATTCATATCTAAATTTCGATTACATAAATTCATGCCAGATCTGTAGAAATCATTAAAGTATATAAGATGACTCAGATCTATAAAAATCAGAGAAAAAGATATGAAAAATCTACAGAAATCACTTGAGGGCCGCGGTAGCCTGGTTGGTAGAGCGTCAATCTCGTAACCGAAAGGTCGCGGGTTCTGTCCTCGTCTTGGCCACAGACCGCCGTGTTGGCTAATGGCAATTGGGGCACGTTAAATATGTCGAGACTGCAAAGTCTTCCAAGTTCCCATAACAAAACGATACCTCTGGGGGTACTGAATCAGGAATAAGTCGGTCTCTGATTTGGATCTAAGTTCCGACTTGCTGATGGATGAATGAGAGTATGGATGAATTCGATCCCCCCCTAAAAAGGGCTGTGTCGTGTGTGTGAGCTACAAGTCAGACTTCTGCCCTCTGGGTGCTCAGGGGTTTTTACCCTTAGAAGCTACTGCACCCCCTTTCCGTGAAAAACACGGACACGACAACAACATAGAAATCACTTAGAGTAAAAGATGACTCACATCTATAGAAATGATTTAGAGTAAAAGAAATGGTTCACATCTCTAAAAATTACTTAGAAAAAAATTTACATTCTATTGCTAATAACAATTTTTTTATGTTTCATCTTTGTAAATCTGAATCAATAGAATTCGACAAATATCTCATATTTTAATGGAATTGAAAACTAAAGGATCTCAATTTCCTAATTAATTTCTTCTTGATATTATCTCCTTATGCGAAAATACATTAAATAAAAATATCAATTCAAATTTAGATGTGGAAATACAAAAACTTACGCCGAATTCTTCAGTGAGGATCTATCAATCATGCTAATTACTTACACGTAAGCAATGATTAAGTGTTCCTTCATGGTATAAAAGAAATGTTACTTATCAAATTATTTTTTTCAAAAAAGTTTATAAAAACATGTTTTAATTCGTTACTATAACTATCTATCAAATTATTTTTTCAAAATTTTTTTAAAAATGTTTTAATTCCCTACTAAAGTATTAATTAAGTCATTAACATTTGTTGCATTCAGGGACAAACAATTATTTGCAAGTAAACAATAAATATTTGCTTTAATTACTAATTACTAATCTTTGTTAATATGTTTTAATTTCCTTTTTTTGAGGGCGGGAGGTGATTATTGATTGAGTTTAGATTATAAAGAATTAGCTATGAAAAATAATTTTAAAACAAAAACATTGAAGTGCAATAGGATAATATTGCAACATTATTTTTCAAATTATTATTATTATTTTCAGTATTAATATGCGTCAATAAGCTTTAATTTTCTTTTAATGGGATTATTTATTCAGTTTTTATTAAAATTTGTTTCACCACATGTTAAATCACGGAACCTGCCAGGCCATATGTCTTAGGGGCAGAGTATTATCCCCGTAAACTGGGCGTCCCGGGTTCGAGTCCCACTTTGGGCATCATGATTGATATTCTGTGAGGTGTTTGGTTGTATCCTCCCTCTAAAAATGGATTGTATAAGCGAATGCGAGGCAGGAAGTAGTTAAATCGTACTCTTAGTCACAATTGATGCATCTGAAAAACAAGGGACGCTCATACGACTTAAATCGCTGACAGATAACTGTCAGCATGGTTGTAAAATTACTTAAGTCAAAATCAATGATTATTCAAATTCTCAGTTTCTTAAAGTAAAAAAAAAACATGTATTGAAAATTTATAAATATAATACTGATTTGTTTAGAAAATGGGGAAAAGGTGATTTATTTCAATAATCACATATTTCGTCAAAATATTCTTCTAAACACAGTATTTTAATATTTCATAAATTAAAATAATGCAAATATCAACAATTATTTAAACACGCATGAATTCATTCTAAAATAGTCATAAAATTTTAAAAAAAAACAGTTGTGTTGAAAAAGCATGCTAGTTTTATGTATGTTAAATTATGAAAGATACTATAATTAGATTTCTGAAATTCTTCAGCCTAAAAACTAAATAAATCATTAAATTTATTTACTTTTACCAAATAAAAAGCAATGGATTTCTAGAATTATTTTTTTACTGATGCTCAGGGTAATCCAGTTTATTTCTTATGATTCTCTGCTTTTTCTCTGCTTTTAGATTATTTATTTACTTTTTGGTTGAAATAAATCTGGTTTTGAAATAATACTTAATTGGCATCAAAATTATTGATCATCACTGATGTATATTGAGAGAAATAATAAAATGTTGTTATTTTTAACATAAGATATTTATCTATATTTAAGATAAACCGTAATTTGCTTTTCCATAACATCTAGAAGAAATGAATTAATTTTCTTACATCGCATATGAAAGAATCAACAAAAAAACTGGATTTGAAAATTTTTGTTAAAAATGATAGCATTTATTTTATATTTGGCATCTTTATTTTATAAAGAAAGCGAGCAAATAGTTGAGAAATATTGTTTATGAAAAAATAATTATGTATTTTTTCTTCAACAAAATAAAATTAAGTGATTTGTAGTTAAGGCTGCATATAATTAAAAAAAATAAATAAATTGTACTGAATTTAATTGAATATTAAATAATTTTTTTTCAATATTACGTTGTCGGCATTCTTTATAGTTTTTTTATCGGCTATTTGATCAATAACTATTTTAATTTAGTTCAAGGAAAATTTTTCACATTTTATTTAACATTTCCTGTTTTAAATTATTAACATATTGATAGCAAGCATATTATTTTAATAATGTTGAAAATATTTTTAAAATATTTTTTCTGATACAGAATTTTTTGAATACTATGTATTTGCAGAAAAACCATCGGATTTTATTATTGTTACAATAGGAAAATTGAAATATTAAAGATATTTTTATGTTGCATTTCTGCAAATGTGTACACATTTCAAAAGATAAATGGCCTAGAGTATTAAAATTCAAACATTATATAAAACGTATAAAAGGAATATCAATTACGTTTATCACTTTGGATTTATTAATGATACATTTATGTACTAGCTTGTAAAATATGATAACAAATAAAAATGGTTACATGGACATGCGTACAACGCAAAATACTGAACTGACCTTTGGGCAAAAATTAACTAAACATTGTATTTTTTATAGAAAAAAACACCCTTTTTATATTAAAATTACCTTTTCAAATTACTTCACTGATAAATCTTTGATTTCATTTCAAAAGAAAAAAATATTTCGCATTCTTTGCATATTTTGACCTTTTCCTTGATTTCACGAAAATGTATATAAGATATTACAATGAAAATATATCTCATAATTTGTACAGATGTGTTATAAAATATTTTAGTTATGTGTTATAAATATTTTTTTTTTTATTTATAATTATAAATATGTTTGTGAGTTGCGTAAAAATAAAATGTAAAATAAAGCTCAAATCAGGGCAGTCAAAGCATTAATCTGTCGTTAGGGGATGAATTAATGCGAACCTCAAAAATAATTATACAATTTTCTGCAAATTATACAAATTGTTAAGTAAAATGTTACGGTATATACCCTAAACAATAGTAGACTAATGTAAAAAGATGGAAAAAAAAACGATAAAAGTCTGTCTGCTATAATATTTTGTGCGAAGAAAGTACTTTTACAATTAAATGTTCGATATTGTTTGCAGAAAATTCCTTTTGCGGGCAGCATTATTTTCCTCCTTTGATGAACGATTATAATGTTGATAACACAGTATAGCACGGATACATTTTATTTCCACTTTTACCGTTGATTTCCCCCCCGGGGGGCTGTAATTGAGGATGAGAAGCTTCCTGTATGGTGGTTGGTTCTCATTATCCCTGTGGATCATGAAAATTTTGGGATCTGGCTCTTCCCACTGATGACGAGAATTACTCTCTTAGGGAAGGGTTGAACCGTGGTCGGTGATTGTATTTAGGTTCTAATCTCAGATCCCGCCACGATCCAATCATTCAAGTTTTTCCGTGTGTCTTGAGGCGATAGGAATAATCAGTTTGTGATTTACCATTAACTTATGATTTATTTCAATACCGTTTCTTCGATTTTCAGCTGCTTTCTCTGTATTCATTTCGCACGTGTTTCTCGTTCTTTTTGTCATATTGTATCAGCATTTTTCTTCTTTTAAACTTTTTATTTTAGTTTTATCTTGTATTTATATATTTATTTTATTTATAAATCCATATAAATAAAAATGGATGTTTGTCTGCATATCTCTTATCTGCTGCCTTATCGCTCATCCGATTCCGATAAAACTTCGACTACTTATTGCTAGCACTTATTCGAAGATTATAAGCATAATACAATCATTTGCAGTATAAAAAATATTTTCAGATCTATTTCCCAAATAACTTGTCGAGACACAACAGATTCAATATAGATGCTAAATTCAAGCTAGACGTTAATATTTCGTAGCAATTGTACGTAAATGCAATGTAAGTCTTCCTCTGAGGTAATAGTTTTATTATCATGCGAGAAAATTTTAGGGGAACCGACACTACAAGTTTGAAATTTTATCTAAACATTTAATAAAATTGTAACATTTTTGTGATGTAACTTCTGGAAATATTAGAGTACAAATAGTTTTGCAACCTTTGAAAAAATTATCTTTTCAACTATATTAAAGATTTTATGATATTATGATTTATATATATGATATATATTTTATGATATTATGATATATATATGATATATATTTTAAGATATTAAAGATTTTATAATATATATTTTCTAGGGTTAATCAATTTTAAAATAAAACATTTTAATCACATTTTCTAATATTAAACTTGAGAATACTGAACGAATATTAAAAGAATCACGAGATACAATAAATAGTTTCTTTCATTACCATTCTGTAAGCAAACATTATAATTGTAAAAAAATACGCAAATCTAATATATAAAAATGGATATTTGTTTGTTGAATAGAATAATAAAAGTATAATAAATGCTATTTATGATTCTTCTTTATATATCTTCAATGTCAATGAATGTATTCAATGTCGATAATAAAATAAATATCATTCTTAATTAAACAAGACAACTATTTCAAATTCCAAACGATGTTTCCAAGATTATTTCATCCACAGCAGCAACGCGCCGGGTACCAGCTAGTATATAATAATAAAATAAAAATATAATCAGATTGGATTGAGCTAACGATATAGATTAATTTTGTATAACCTTACCCTAAATATAAGTAAGCACCAATTACGAAGAAGATATAAAGTTCCAGATTTGCAAAAATTTCTTACAGCAATAACTCATAGATTTGTAAAAATTACGAGACAGAGAACAATTCCTTTGCGTCTAAGTCAGTTTCAAAAATTATAATAAAAAATTTCAGGTTTCAGTATTTAAAGAGTACAAAAATGGTAATAATATTTCTAACTTAGAAAACGAACTAAAGGAAAATGTATGAACCATTGAATTGGTTACGTTTCCGGTCGGTTGTAAAATTCAAATTCATTACGAATTACTCGTGTGGAAATATCCAACACCGGACTTCCTGTACAGCTACAATGGGATTGTCACTTCCGATATCGAGTCCAATATCCACCAACAAAAAAGTAAATTAACAAGGGTTGACAGGAAAAGTGGTGGTCTATTTTTTTTCCGAAATTGATTATCGCATTGTAATCGGTAGGTTGTTTATGTTAATAAAATTTTTTGAGAAATGGAATGATAAATGGTTGTCTAGAAATAAATAGATGTTTGATACCGAAATGTTATCTCAAAAATATTACTTGTTTAAAAGGAATTGTATTGCATTATATTTGAGATTTTAAGTGATGAATTTCAGTACATTATTGAATAATGGATTTAGGTTTTTTAAGGTCTTACGCTAATACATTTTCTTTTCATAATTGAAGAATATTTTATACACATATTTACTACAAGTTTGTGATTTTATTATTGGCAAATCATTTAAATTTAATAGTTTTGTGTTAAATAAATGTTTATAAGTCACTTTTTGACGACCAACCGATTCCATGATAATACTGGTAATATTTAATTTCAGGCAAAATTTTGAAATATAATTTCGATTCCGTCAAATTGTTACACAGTATACTCGCCTTATTTTAATTGCCTTGCATATATTCTGTTTATTGTATATATGAATCTTTCTAATGTTGATCAATCATATAACATCACAATGCTATTAAAAACGTAAATGTCTGGTTCATCTCAGACATAATTGTAGATACTAAACTTCATCTATAGAAAAAATAAAATAAGTAATTCAATATCTCTTGTAAAATCCTGTAGTTAAAATTTCATGAGTTTACAAAAGATATAGAATTCTTTATTTTATTTTTTCTATAGGCGTAATTTAGTATCTACAATTAATTTTTACTATGAATTTTTAATAAATATATTTTCATTTATTATATTTAAAAAAGGTACAGTCTTTGCAAAAATGTTTCAACAAATATAAGCTAATTGATATACGTTTAAAAGTAGGCAGCAACAACTTGCATCTCCCAATGTTTTCTCTTTGGTGCGATATGGAAGTTTGGAGAGGGGGTGACTGCACAGGTGTCGACCTCGTCAACTGATCCCGGCTCAAAATTACGAAGTCCTTTTCAAAATTGCCTTATTAGTGCTTTGAAACTAAACTAAACTAAACATACATGCGTTATTTTTTATTTCTAACAAGTTATATACCCTTTTTCTTTAAATGCATTCTTTATTTTAATTAGTATTTCTAACATCAAAATTAAATCATCTTAATTAAGTCAGGAGCATTTTAATTAAAATGCTTCTAACATCAAAACTAAACCTTCATAATTAAATCTACAGCATTTTAATTAAAAATGCGAAGTCAACTATAAATTATATTCAGCAATTCATGAAACAAAATATAATTAGATTTTTAAAATTCTTAAGAAAACGATTTTAAATAATTTTAACTGTGTTTTGAATTGAAGTGAACATGCAAAATCATTAAAAGTAAGGATTAAAAATATATATAGTAATCGAAAAGAATATTTTTCGAAGTCGGAATGAATCATCTCTCACAATATTTGCATTACAAACGATTTCTTAAGAAATCGTCTGTTGCTGAAAGCGACGAGGGCCTTCGATATGTAGGTGGGTTCAATGCCGAGTGAAAGTTGAATGGACGTGGCATCGAAGGGATGAAGAATATATTTTCTACCTACCCAGTTAGCATTGGGCTTCCCAATGCCATGTATGTAGTTAAATCGGTGTTTTAAAGGGAATAAGTTTTTCTTTGAATTTCACAAAAAGATTTAAGGTATCCGACTACGTTAGAAACACTGGTTATCGACCATATAGGCGGGTGTTTTATGTTGTTGTTATTTCTTGTTGTTCAGACTTTCCTCTTTCCAAAACAGTTTATCTTTTCTAAGTAAGGATAGGTCTGACCTATCATCCAGGGTCACATATTTTTCAGCTAAAATTTGTCTTTAACTTCAATTTTCCTAAAAATTCTCCACCATTAACATATCCCCAAAAGTAAAGGAGGTATTTACATAAAAATTTCAGCATCTGTTTCAAATAATATGGGCAATGAAATGAGCCAAAAGTTTTATTGTTTGTGAAAAACTTTTTCATTTATAGGTGTTTTAAAAAAAATTAAGTTGTAAATTTATGGAAGAAATCCATATATATGTATATTTTTACCCATTACTTCTTTGCATCTGAACGTTTTTCTTAGATTTCGGTTCATTATATTCTATAACTTGTGTACAAAGACAAAGCGGATTGCTGCGTTAAAATTTTGTGTAGTGTGTTAACCGTTTTGGCCAAATTTCGTCAGAATTTTATACAAATTTTCCTGTTTTTCAAAATATATTATATTTTCGAATAATTTTGTTGTATTTATAGTATTTTGTATTATAATTGACAATACATCTAAAAATTTATAGTTTTGAAAAATTTTTGAAAAATCCAATTTTTCAAAAATTTTCTTCCGAACATAGTCGGATACCTTAAATTGGAAAAAATTTTTAAGTGGAGAGACCGCCCATAATATTTTCTTCTCATTTTTTAAAAATTTATTTATTAAACTTAAAATTTTTATGTTTCAGTATATGAAGTATGCGAAAAGAATACATCATAATGCTGGAGTCCTGGCCTAGGGGTAGCGCATCTTCCACGTGTTCCACTTGTCCCGGGTTAGATTTCTCGTTCGGGCATGGTTGCTCCTTACCATGTGTTCTATCTTTGAGGTGTATGAAAATGCCCCCTTGTAAAAAGGGATTGTGCAAGCGAGTGTTTGAGTGTCATCTTCATATGATATAAAGTCAGAATTTGTTCTCAGATGCTCAGGGGCCTTTACCCTCAGGAGATACTGCACCCCTCTTTCCCCGATCTCTTGTCTCGGTTCGAATTGGTGTTCATTCCAAGGAGGATTAACAAACAACGTATTATAATATTTAAAACATTTGAATTCAAAATTTTTATTGTTTCAAACTTTACTAGATCCGAAAAACACAATTTGTTAAAAAATTAAATATGTTTATTAGAGAACACTGTATTTTAAAATTCCTTGAGTTAAATGGATGAAATTTGGCATGTTGTCGTTACATTAAATTTGTTGTTTTCTATCAAACTTTTAACAAAATTTATTTAACGGAAGAACTTCGTCGTAAGTCTTTTTGAACAGAAATAAATAGCTATAAAATGTATAGATTTCCTCGCTTAAATTGGCACAAAATTAGGGCAATTCTCGTTATTTCAATTTATAACACATAGCTTTACATTATTTGAAATATAAGAAAAGAATTTATCATAATCACCAAAAAATTTGAATAAAAACTTTTGGTGAATGTTCTGATTTTAGACCTCGGTCTGAAAAACACATTTTTGGATTTATGTTTGTTTATTTGAGAACGCCGATAATTAAAAAATTTTTGAGTTAGACGAATGAAATTTGGTATGTTATCATTATATTAAAATTTGCAGATTAGAAAGAAATTTATTTCACAGAACTTTGCGCCTTTATGAATAAAGATAAACAAACATGATAGCTACAAACCATGTACAGCTAGATAGATTAAATTTGGCTCAAAATTTTAGAGCATGAAGTTTAAATTCACATTTGATTTTGAACCAAATCCGTCAACAACTTGACCGTCTGTATTATATTGGTTTATAATTTATATATACAGATTACATTTCAAATTTCATTATCTAAATTCTTACCCTTTGCGAATTATTGTCCGCATTTGCATACCGACTAACAGGCAGACATATGACAAATAATGCACGTTAACAGACTGCGATTCGAAATTGCAGGGTCTATTCCAAAAATGTCCTAGTATCGGTTCAAAAAAGGACATTAATGCTTTTAATTAAAAAAAAAATTACAGTACACTCCCAAGTATTCGGCTTAATATAACTGAAGGGCAGGCCCAATTAACGAGAAAGCCAGACACGCAAGAGTTATATGGACTCATTTCTTTGATCACCAATACCAAAAGACACAATTTTTATACCAAAACTTACTATTATGTTGTTGTTGTTACTTATGGCCCTTTACAAGTCCGCTGACAAAAAGCTGTCAGAGATTTAAGCCGAAATGAATGTCTTTTGTTTGTACAGTAGCGCCAACTAGGGCCAAGAGTACGACTTGACTACTTCATTTTTCAGATTCGCTTACACAACCCCTTTTTACAAGGGGGCACATTCATACAACTCACAGATATAACATAGAAGAACTACATGCCCCAACCGGGAAACCCAGATCACGGGGAAGACACGCTACCCCTATGCCAGGACGCCAACCCTTACTATTATGATTACTCGCTTCTTATTGAGTACGAAACCATCCATTTATCTCTATCCTTACTCGCTTCTTATTGATTACTAAGCCCTCCATTTATCCCGACCCTTACTCGCTTCTCATTGAGTACTAA
>JAPMOQ010060086.1:175468-251058 GCA_026543055.1 Argiope trifasciata
ATTGAGTACTAAGCCCTCCATTTATCTCGACCCTTACTCGCTTCTTAATGAGTACTAAGCCCCCCATTTATCCCACGTACTATAATGTGTGCGTGACGGTGGTCCGTTGAATCATAGAATCCGATGCCTGTAACATGTCAAGTTAAAATAAAAGACTTACAGGTAGTTCAAGTATTTTTATTTATTGCATTGCACATTTGAAGAATTTATAAGATAAAAAGTAACAAAAGATATAAACTGCTCAAACTTTCACATAAATTCTATAATGCCTAACTTAAATGAGGGAAACATTAACGTAAATAGTAGGCATAATTCTTAAGAAAATTGGCCGAAACTTATTTTATTTTTCACTGAGAAGCGATATAAAGATCTGAAAAGGCAACCCTAAGATAAGAAAGAGACATAACTTACAGATTTTAGTTTTTGAAAAACGAAAGGGGATAAACGCGAACCGGATACTCTAGAGTGTAATGTATGTAGCAATTTTAATAGTGTATTTTATTGACAAAAAATTAAATAATTCACCAAATTTTGAAAATAATTGGGTTGATAAATGTTAAATTTTGTGAAGAATGATAATTATATAGGGTATTCGAAGGTTAGAATGTCACTTTTGCAAGTATTTGAAGGATGAAAGGTTAACTTTTATACATCTACTTGTAAAAAACATTATGAAACCTCAATTATTTATTTTAAGTAGAAGTTATTAGAATTTTTTTAAAAAATAAGTTGCTTTTCAGATCTATGAATACTCTTTTACATCCAGCCAGTGATGAAGGCATTTTAATCATAAACAAAAGCACATTGACAACAGAGAAACTGCAATAAATCAATCCTCATTTCATCGTTGAAAAGCATTGTTAGAAAACCTGCTAGTTGCCATCTTAAATTGCTATTCTACTCCTTTCATTCATTCTCCAGATCGGCTGCAATGGAATCGAGAAGAAAAGCAACAGGTAATTTTCAATGGGATATATTTCCTCAATTCATTTCTTTTTCTGAATGGATTTCCATGGCAATCCGAATCAATTTGAAATAATGACCTGTCTATGATTACATTTTTTAACTGCTGATTTATTCCGTGACTCAATTGAACCTTTTCTAAATCAAGCTTTTTCTATTCGATTCTTTTCTTGGACCAAATGATTCTTTATTGGATCTGACGATTCTTCTCCAATTTTATTCATTTATTTTCTTTGTCTTTTCTCTTCTTTTTTTGTTATCTTCTGATGGAATTATAAGTATGGTAGAAGCGTGAGGAGATATACAGAGAATAAGAATATATTAATTCAGTTCAGGTATGGTATTAAAGCAGCTTTCAAGTCATAAGAACTTCGATCAAAGCTGATTATCAGAAAGTTATGATAATTCTGTGTTGTAATGTATTAAAATTTATAAACTAATATAGAGTATTAACGGCATTCGTCATGCAACGGTTTTAGTCAATTTTGTTTAATTTATCTACTACATTTATCATTAACGTAAGTGATAGCCAATAAGTGCATCATAATTACGATGAATGTATTATTTGTCAGCACAGTTTGAATATTGCCAAGCCGGCAGATAGGGTAGATAGGAGTAAACTTGTGCTGTAGATAGGAGTAAACTTGTGCTGTAGATAAGAGTAAACTTGTGCTGTAGATAGGAGTAAACTTGTGCTGTAGATAGGAGTAAACTTGTGCTGTAGGTAAGAGTAAACTTGTGCTGTAGATAGGAGTAAACTTGTGCTGTAGATAGGAGTAAACTTGTGTATGAAAGAAATCGCATCAAAATATTTCATAAATAGCTATAATGAAGAATTTTTTATAATATACTTTTAAAAAATGTACTTTTATACCATGAAGGGTAATCACATTAAAAAGGGTAATCACACTGTTAGAAAATCCGTTGAAGATTTACAAAATAATGGAAAAGTGTTAACCAAATAAAAATGCATAGCTAAAGTACACGTGAGAAAATGTTTTTAAAAATTTAATTTAAACTTTTTACCCATGAAGAAAATTTCAAAATACGCGTAATTCTAAACTCGTTGTAATCCATAAAGTGCAATTATTGCTACAAAATCACTTTAATCACTTGAAGATATTAGGGTTAATTTATTTTTCTAATATAACAGTTATTTTATTTTGGAATTAGTTTATGTGATATGTACATACATTGTATACTATACACAATGTGCCTTCATATTTACACTGATAGAAAACATTATAATGCCGACGCCGTTAAAATTCATATATCACATTATAAATAACCTCAAAAATAAATCGGGCCGCGGTGGCCCGGTGGTAAGGTCTCGGCTTCGGAACCGGAGGGTTTCAGGTTCGAGACTGGATTCCACCGAAGATCCGTCGTGTGAGGGGGTCTGTTGCACGTTAAATCTGTCAGGCCAAATGTCCTCCCGCTGGTGTGGCGTGGTGTGGAGAGGGGGGTGCCAGTTCAGGTGTCGTCCTCGTCAGCTGACCGTGGTTCAAAATTGCGAGGTCCGTCCCAAAATAGCCCTCGTGTTGCTTTAAACGGGACGTTAATATAACTAAACTAAACTAAACTAAACTAAACTCAAAAATAAATCACACAAAAAGTAAAATTATACACTAAAATACGGCACAAAGAATAAAATCACATGCTAAAGGACCTTACAAAAAATAAAATTGTTTAATAAAGGACCGCACAAAAAATAAAGTCCCATAATAAAGGATCGCACAAAAACGATTTGACTGTATAACCCAAATTTGTGACCACGTATTTGATTTTGTTTGTTACAGAGATTTAAATTCACAATAAATATTTTTTCGTGAATAATTGTAACAAATCCATACATTGTAATTTAAAACATGTATCATAGGTAAATAAAAGGGAATTAAACTCATTAAAAACATTTATGTGATTAATTTAAAGTGTTAATGATTTTGCTGCATTGACTGTATAACCCGAATGTGCGGCCATGTATTAAGTTTAGATTATTATAAAAAATTAAATTCAAAATAAACAATTTATCCTGAATGATTGGAGCAAATCGACGTATTTAAAACATGAATTATAAAAGTGAAAATAAACTCAATTTAACAGTTCATTTAAAACATTTATGTGATTAATTTAAAGTGTTAATGATGTTTGATTTACAATTAGATCCGGCTGATTTCCTCCGTTAATGATATTTGATAACCATAGATTCGAAATTGCATTGTTTATTTACTTTGCTTTGCAATAACATAATGATCTTAAAGGACATTTATAAACTTTATTGAGAAATAATGAATTGTATTTTTTATATCATAATATTCTACTATCATATTTATCTGTATAGAGATCGTTACATTAAAAGAAATGTGAATTCCGTGTTAATACAAATAACGCATTCTTTCATTTAAAAAATAATTTTCATAAATGTTAATAAAAATTATGCATCTTTCCATTTTCTGTGAAGTGATTACAAATATTAAAAAAATGTATTTTTAATAATCTGTTTAATTGGTTATTGATCTTTGTATTATTTATTAGAAAGGTAAGCTAGAGTGTTTAGAGACTTGACGCTTAAGCAAAAGAAACCACTTTAGAAAGATTGTTAAAAATAGCACATTTTATAATAACAGTAAATTTTAAAATACCTTTTTATTGCAAAAATTTGTTTAAAATATTGGAGAAATTCCTGATGAATACAGCTTTCTAAACTTCATAAATTAATTTTCTAAACTTTATTCATAAATTAATTTTCTAAACTTTATGAATCTTAAAATGAAATCTATAATTTCATATGGGAATATTGGATGACGAAAATATAAAGCTACAGCTCTAAAGTAAAGATTTAAGCTTGAGTTTAGTTTAGTTATATTAACGTCCCGTTTAAAGCAACACTAGGATTATTTTGAGATGGATCTCGTAATTTTGAACCGCGGTGAAATGACGAAGGCGACACTTGAGCTGGCACCTCCCTCTTCAAGCCCCGCCACACCACACCAGCTGGAGAATGTTTGGCCCAAACAGATTTGGCGTACACCTCGCCCGCTTACTCAGCAATTCTTCTGTGGAATCGGGTCTCGAACCGGGAGCTCTAATGTTTCGAAGACTAGACTTTATTATCAGACAACCGCGGATAATTTAAAATCGAAATTTATTATTTACGTTTTGTCATTTAAAAAAAAATCCTGTTCTTCAATACCTTTGCCCCATTTCACATTAGAACACTTTGTAAAGTTACAGACCAATGACTTGGCAACCGTCATGATTCTTAATTTGATTCAACCGAAAAAATCAAAATTCTTCTGTTAAATCACTGCAAATTTACTCAACAGTAAATTAAACCTCAAGATTTTGACAAAACATCATGTTGAAGATTTTTAAAAAGAGAAATAGAATTTTCTGTCATTTATCTGATGATCCAAATTGAATTTGGAGCCATATAATCCAAATGATTTAAATTCTATGGTATTATTATTAATTAAAATTAATTATTAAAATCAACAATAATTAATATGCCTTTGGGGTCTTTGTTAGATTTTTCTGAATTGTATTGTTTTATTGACTGAACAGTTTTAGCTTACCAGCATAAACTGATAGACGAAATAATTAGTATGCTGTTGATGCTTCAATATTTTGATCGCCTTTCCACCATTTTGATATTTCACTCATTAAACAGACAGCTGCTTTTGACAGTGATTGTCCTATTTCGTCTGAATTTATTGCCAGGAAATTCATTAAAAGCTGTCTTTTCATTCAAATTATTCTCAGCATTTTAAAACCGTTTCGAAACGTCGCATAAATTTTCTAATTGAAAGGAAAGGAAAAACACGAGACCATCAATTTTATCAAATACTTTCTATTTTCGTAATGACTGGCGAGAAACTTTTTCTTTCTCTAATCCTTTATATCGCCAAACGTGACTGGAACTAAGCACGCCAAAATCCCCCCTCTTCGATGAAAAGGAGCCTTATGATTCTAGGTCAGTAGGTATGCGGCGGTAGGTGTTACCATTGAGGCGTGGGTGGAATAATAATTATCGGTGCCTAATTTATTTATTTAATTGTTGTTATCATGCGCGCGATGAGTCAATGGAGGAGGATTTCAAAGAAATGAAGATCGACGTATGCCTACGCGCATTGTTCAATTTTCTTTTATTCTGCCAACAAAAAGAAAATAGAATGCCAAGGGCGGTCATGCTGTTCTTGCAATACCAGGATATCATAACTCGGTAAAATTCAGGCAGCCCTTATTCAAAGCTAATGATTATATTACTTTTTGAAGCAGTCAAATCATGACTTAGAGGTTGAGGAATGTGTTATTTATTTTTTTTATTTCGAAAATTCAGAAGAATAAAGTTCTAGTACAGTGAGTGCTTTGCTTAATTTTGAAGATAAAAGAGAAATCATATATAAATGTGGACAAAAACATTTTATTTAAAAGAAGTTTAAAGAACTTTTTAAACATTAATGTTGGATGCACAGTTTAAAAGAGACTGATATTTTGGAGCACATTTTGATAATTTTCGCTTTAAAAAGTCATTTACTGAGAAAAATTGGTACAATATATACCAGTCAACATTTTTTTTATCATTTTCTACAGCTTTTTCACCCCTATTTTTGTCCCTAAGAAATTGACAATTGGGATATGATGAAACAGCATCACCTCAAGTGTTTAAAAGTGTCTTTTAAACGACGCAAGATTTGTTCTAACCATACAGAAAAAAAAGAATGTCGAAAATGGATTTTGGTGCGTTTCATGATTGGAGTCTTTATAAACTGAATAACCCAATAATATAAAATGGAAAACTTTCGAAATGAACGAACTAGAAATATTGTCGTTTATAATAGGCACTTCGCATGTGTACCAATAGATGTCACTGATGTCAAGTTATAAAAAATTATTTCTGAAAAAAAAATAATTCTGCCATTTTAAAAGATAATAAAATCAGTTAAACTTTATTAGAATCATCAGATAAACTTTATTAGAATATCAAATTAAATAATTTTTCAGATAAACTTTATTAGAATGGCAAGTTTTATTCTATCAATAATTCTTTAATCAGTTACTGATTGTTTAAAAAACAAAGTATTTTTGCTGCGTCATTGGTCAAAAACCTTCTAAACGATAGCTGATGTGAAAAATTAGAATATTAATAATTACTAGATATTTGCAAGAATTATTTTGTAAATGCGTTTTTGAATATAATATTGTAAATTAATTTTTTTGCGTATATCTATTGCGGAAAATAATTTATTTTTAAAGTAATTATAAGTAAGTTATAATATATTTTATAGCGATGAATTAAAAGTTTAATTTATTTCAATTCTGGAACTTTTTCTGTGTTCTTTTTTCTACGATATTTCTAAAAGGAAGAATTTTTATATTGCGATAAAATGTTTTCCATCAATTAATTGTATTGAAGTTTTATCCAACGAAAACCTATGCGCATTTGCTAATTTTTTCCTTTATGTTTATTCGTTAAATTGCGTTTTTAGTTTTGCATGGCATTTTTGAAATTAATCTTCGCTGAAGACTGTTCGAGTAAATAAATATCTTCAAAAATATCATCACATTCTTTCATCCAAATTACACCCTTCAACGAATTTAATATCCTTCTAATAGTATACAAGAAGAAGGAAAGAAATAGATAATACTTCCGCAGTATAAAGTTTTTGTTTTTTTCTGAAAAAAATAAAGAAACAACTGCAAACGACTAATGAATTAAAACAACTGCGCATCAGTCACGCACTAATGTACTTCTGAAATATCAAAGGAAAGCTGCTTTTTTTAAACAACACGGAAGAAACAATATTTTGCAGGGAAATTTATTGGAACAAATGCTTTACTCTAATTCAATGAACTGATATAATGCAGAGGTAACTACTCATTATCTCCTACAAGAAATTTGCATTTTCTTGAGATGAGATATTGTTTTGACCTACTGGTCCTCAGTTGACTTTAAAGTCAAAGAGAGGTCAGGGGAAATGAAAGTAAATTGTATGAATTAGTTCACGTATTTTTTAGCATATATTAGATGTGACTGGACGTGTGTTTGCCTGGAAGGCAGAAAGTCAATCAATTATTGTTTTTCTAGAAATTATATTCGTTTTTGAAAACATAATGACTAATGTTTTGTCTAAAATTTCAGGAGACTTTGTGAAACGAAAAAATAAAATCGTTTTCAAAAGAATGAATTTTTTTACGATTGTCTGAAATCTAGTTTTGAAAGTATTTGTATATTCATCAGATTTTAATATTATTGTTATTACCCTTTATCTTCTACAATTACATAACTGAGCCAAGGTAATACGTATATATATGTTTTAAACTCAAAGAATGATGAAACAAATTTTTTAAGAATTCTTAGATTGATTTTCAAGATAAAGTTAATTTATTTTTCAAAAATTTTATTTTAAGAAATTATTTTATTTAAAATTGTTTTGAATTTAGAGTTACGTTATAAATAATAAATTTCACTTCAAAAATTATTGCTTACATTGTACTATTATCTGTTTAAATAAGATTTTATTCTATTTTTTAAAAATTTTAATCGAAAATGAGTAGAAAAAAAAGATGCGATGAAACATATCTTATCAATGAATATAAGTCAGACAGCACCAAACGATATTTAACAGAAATTCCAACTAAATGATTTAATTTTTCCATTTTTTTAATTAAAATAATAAGGATAAACAGTATAAATAATTGAGTAATAAACGGCAGAAGTGTTTCAATTTATTTAGAACTAAGTATTACTTTTTTATATATTTTCTATGCATTTTTACATGCAAGAAATTTTAATAAATAAATAAGAGCTTAATTTTATATTTAGCTCTGTACTTTTTTTAACATTTAATTTATTCCAATTCTGAAACTGATTAATAATATTTCTTCGGTGTGTATTCTATTTGTCACTTTTCAGTCGCAATGCACTCAGTTTTTATATTTTCGCGACATACTTTTTTATGTGCAAGGCATTTTAATACATGATGAAGAGCTAAATTTTACATTTAAATGTGTTCTATATTTAGCAACTAATTTATTCCAATTTTGAAATTGGTTAATAGTGTTTCTTAGATGTATATTCTGTTTAAATTACAATGTATTTATTCAACCTCTTTTTATACTTTTCATTATAAATTTAAAGTACATCAATTATTAAGAATTATTTTTAAACATTTCTGATAGAAATCGATTTTTAATAATTCATAAAACAATTCCAAAAAAACTGCAGAAAAAAAAGAGATTTAATAACCGTGAATTTCATATTTGTGTTAACTTAAAAATTCGATGTTAAATTGTTTTATCAGATGTAATTTTCTTTCATTCTCAAAATATAAGCCTCAAGGTTAATTCATTTAAATTTATGTAATAAATAACGGTAATTTATATTGCTTCCTTGTGTCAAAGATGAAAGAGAAAATATTGCAAAATGCAACATTCATTAACACTATTAGAATATGAAAAATCAAAATAATAAATCACATTTCTTGAGAAAATGCATTTTTCATTTTGCTTGGAAATGCGATATTTAATCGTGAGAAAGAATAATAATCATAATGAAAATTAGTTACACAAGTTTCGTTTCATTCGATTGATGATAATCACTTATTTTGTTGCAAAACCAACGAAGGATGAAATGAAAAATATATATACCTAATGAGTTGTGACCTTTCGTACCTTGAAAAGATTTAGTCATTAAACCTAATTCCAGCACATTCATTAGCCCAAATTTATATCCGAAAATTGTTAAAAGCATGAAAATTCATACTTATCGTGATATCTGTTGCCACATTCAGGTTGCTGAACTTAATAAATTGTTTTTACCTTCAAATGAAGGAATTCTACTGTTAGAAAAAAGTCATTGGATACGAATGTATTGTTCTTATAAGAATTTTAAGGCCATTTTTTTGTTGTTGCGAAACTTATTTTAAAACCTTCATTAATAAATAATATCCTCAATGAATAAAAGAATGATTCTTCATATGTTATTTTAAAATTCTCGTCTGCATTCTAACCCAAACAACGAATTATAGTGTAGTCAGATTTGTAAATTAATTTATCATTGAAAATCGTGTGCTGTATTTTAAAGGTTAGAATCGGGTGTGGTATGGTTGCATTTGGAGGACAGGAAAAGGAGAATCCAAAACACTTTTTTTTCTAAATTCTTTTTGCTTCAATTTTTTGTATAAGAATTCAATAAAAATTTAAAAACAGATTCAAACTTTCATTCAAATTGCGCAAGCGATAAATGCCTATGTGCTTATTATTAATGAGGAGTACTTGTTATCCTTTGAGCGTCTACATTCTTTTGGGTGACAGAAAAAACAGGTCTCATGCATATTAATGCAGAAGGTGTTGTTATCTATGAATGTATTGACTTAGTAAACCAATTTCGAGACCTTTGAGTTTGAATCCGTTACAAGATTAAAATTTTTAGCAGTTTTATAAAGCTTAGCAAAAGACAATTCCTATTGAGACTTTAAAGGCTTAATAAAAATTTCGACTTAACATATAGGTCCATTTCAAAATGTGTAAAACTTTGAATGCTGAATAACTGAATTTTCCAAACAAAATTTTTACACATGACTTTATAAGAATGCTCCCAGTATTTTTAGACAGATTTTGAAGCATTTTTAAGATTTATTAATTTTTATCAGCTTTTATAAAAATTATAATAATTTTTTAAAAATTATACTTTTTAAATATCTTGTTATTTTTTACATGAAATTATTTAATTTTAAGTAAACTTGCGATATCTAACTTTTGTGAAGCTAAATTACGTGAAATTCCGCATTCTTTTCATGAAAAAATGTGACAGTCTACTTCTTTGCTCTTTTTGTGGATTATTTTTAGTAAACGTAAAAGAATTATTTTAATTGTATACTATCCAGTGCTAGAGAGTATTCTTACTCGTGTTTTTTAATTGCTATTCGATTTTATTAAAATAAATATACTATCTAAATTACATTTATTAATGAAGTAGAAATTTCTGAAGAGTAAAAGTAAAAAAAGGGTTTTGAAAAATTCAATTCTTTTCATAATTTGCGAGTTTCTAAAGCGACATCTTATGTCTAAATTATTATTCCCAGAAATGCACTTTAGATGTACATTCAACCTTTCTGTTACAAAATTAATTCGTTTCTATATTGTAGAAAGGCAATACAATTTTGATTTATGAAGTAAAAAGCGAAAGAATTGTTATCATTAACAATTTCAAGTACAAAATTTGATTCCTTTTAAGCTTTAGACTTCCATTATTTAAAAAAGGAAAATGGTTTATCCACCTTCCCATAATTGTAACATATAAACACGAATTATTGAAATAATATCTCTATGCATGTAAACAAGATAGGCATGCAGATACAATGTAATGGTTTTCATGAATGAAATTATACACGGTATGTTTATTTAAACCTCAATCTTCTTCTTCTTCTTCAGTGGCGCTTCAGCCCAGGGTGGGCCATGGCCTTCCGCAGAATCGAATTCCAGGCTGCCCGCTTCTTGGATAGACTTCGCCAGTTATTAACTCTGAGAACTTTTAGATCTGTTTCTAGACACTCGATCCACCGGATCCTCGGTCTACCCCTTTTGCGGGTTCCAGATGGTTTAGCGTTGAAGATCTTTTTGGTGGTTCGGTCATCTTTCATTCTAATCAAGTGTCCTGCCCATTTTAGTCTTTGGATTGAGATAAATTTTATTATGTGAGGTTCTTTGTATAGATTGTAAAGTTCCAAGTGTGTTCTTCCTCTCCAAGTGTCATTACATTTCACACCTCCTAAAATACTTCGCAATATCTTTCTTTCAAAAACTGCTAAGATTTCTTTATCACTTTCGGTCACTGCCCACGTTTCAGCAGCATATGTTACTATGGGCCTTATCAAAGTTTTGTAGAGCAAAAATTTTGTTTTCCTGCTAATCAGACTAGATTTTAGATATTTGTAAATTCCATAAAAACATCTGTTACCAGCAGTAACTCTGTTACGCACTTCAGGTGTTACGTCATTAACAGTTGTCCACACCGTTAAATTATATAACTTTGAATGTCTATCATGAAAACAAAATTAAAAGAATATATAAGAATCTTTTAAATTCAAACAAAAAATAGAAAAATATACAAGTATTTCCCTAGAATAAAAAGTATATTTTAATCGCTAGTTAGCTTTTATTGGAATTTAAGTATGTAATTTGTAATCATATGATGGGTAATGTATGTATAAAACTCTTTTATCAGAAAAAATTTCTATTAGTGGTTTTACCAAATACCCAACACGTGTAAAAGAATTTTGTATTTTATTATTTTTACCTTATCCATCTGATTCAAGGTACTGGGGCGTGATAATTTAACCTTCACACAAAGCAGCCGTTATTCCTTTTCAAGGTAAAAACATCAGGTGTATTCCTCAGCAAAAAATCAATCCCGCATGCCCAATGCATTCTTTGAGGGCAATAAAAAACAATGCATTAATCGCCATCACAATTTGATAAGTTGCCTCAAACACATGAACGATGTACATATTAATAAAAGATCACAGGTCAGGGTCTGATTTCTAATAGAAACAAATGGCGTTTTGGTTAAGGTTGTTACAGCAAATTATACCTTGGGCTAATTGAGAATGTATTGGGAAAAAGTGATTAATAAAAGTGCCGTAATCGTCTGACCTTGGCAATGGAATGAAAATGGAAGTTCTAACGGTATTCTTTTTTGGTATATATATGCCCTCAAGCCAAATCGAATGAAAATAACGGTGATCGTATGCGTAAAACGTGGTTTTGTTGGCAAATTTCCTTTTCGCACCCAAGGACATCGTCTGAAATTGACATCTCTAAGAATATTAACGATTCTAATTTTGAAAGCATCGGCAGGCGAGGTTTTAGGGTAATGGAAATTCTGCTGAGATTCTTCTTCAATTAAAATCATTATAGTAATAATTCTCTAGAAATTTTCTAGGATTGATTAATGTATTTATTGATGCATGATAAGTTCAAGTAATTAACCCTTATAAATATAATTTGATATGATGGTTGTCAACAAATTATTTGAGGGTAAATTAGATTCTGCTAATTTTATTGAAATTTAAGGAAAAATCATATTTTTTTAATCATTAATTATACACATAGTGATTTTACACTATAATTTAAAGAATGTATATTTCTTAATAAAAGTTATTATTATTTAAATTAACTGTTTAAAAAGCATTATGTCAAAGATCATTATAATAATTTTTTGGTTCCAATGTCAAAAGCAATTAACTTTAAAAAATAGCTGCATTTCCTGTATATATTAGAAGTTTTAAAAGAATTATTAAAATTCCAACATTTTTCATTAAATTATTATTAATTTATACTTTCTAGAAAAATTTATCATTTTATATATTAAATTATATACAGTTACACTTCATAAATCATTATTAAAAAAATAAATTAATTTTTAAAAACGGAACCTTGTTAAACATTTAGTTGCTTTTTTATATAAAAATATACTCTCATGTGAATTTCATCTTTTTCAATTTCACTATTAGTTCACACTCTCTTTATATATATATTTATTTATATATCTTGTTCAAATTTTCATTCGTTAATAAAATACTTTTGATTCATCCTCTCAAATTCTAATACATTTTATTAAACTTGTAGTGGATGACACTTGATGTTAATTAATTCATTTAAACACCAAATTATTCATTAAATGTTATTATTTTTTAATTGTTTAATAGTTTTAGCAGTTTGTAATGAAGATTGAATTCCATAGACAGTATCTCAATCGGTAAAATGTGAGGATTTTGGTATTTTTCACGTGAAGATGAAGAATGCGGGTTCAATTTTCTAAAATCAATAATGTTTTGATACTTATTTTTCTAAACTTAATAATTATTTTGATAATTATTTAATAAAAAGTAACTAAAATAGAATTCTTCTTTGTTAACCTAAGTAGGTATTGAATTTTTTTATATTACTTGTTTAATGATTAGTTTCAACCACTAAACTTTTCACATTTTTAACCCCTTTTCTGTTCTGTCTTCTATATTACCTAATTAGATAACCCCTTCCATTTCGGGAATATGCCGTTGTTGTCTTTCTAATTCAATTAAGAATTCGAATAATACTTACGGTGCTTGTTGATTATATGTTATTTCCTTATTGAATTACAGCGTCTTTAAATGATTTATTTGTCAACTGATCAGTTTAAGAAGTGATTATTGGATGCCCATATGACGCACCGCAAGGAGGATTAAGGCGTTAATCGGTTTTCAGTTTCAGATTAGTGGATAATCTTTGCTTTTGCATATCATACTTCATCGTGTACAAGTGTCGCATATAAAAATAATCTTTGTGCGAAAGTCATTAATCAATAGCTCTTTATATTTCCAATGTATGCCAAGTCGCCAATTTCGTAAAGAATCAAGATCTCCTTGGTGACTGGAATATGAAACAGCAACTTATGAGCTTTGATCATATTTAATTTTTTATATTCGAGTAGTCTATAATATTATTTATATTCTTTTCTATTATGAATTGTGTTTATTTGTTTTAGTTATAGAATAAATTCACACTCAATGGCGGAATTCAAACTAGGCAGCTGCCTGAACTAAGAGGATGCTGCAAGCAGGCATATTAAAAAATTATTTTTTCCTTTAATATGGAATAAAAAAGTTTGTAAAAAATGCAAAGTTTCTTTTGTGAATAATATGAGTAATGATATTAAAAAGAAGAAGTATATCAAGAAAAGGAAGAAGAAGAATGTCAAGAATTTATCAGAAGAAGATTATCAAGAGGAATTAATCAGTTTCTGTTATGGTTCTTCATACGTTCATATAGTTAAAAGAATATATGTATAAAACTTAATATCTGCTTCAGAAATACAGCTCACAAGCATTGGTAATGATCAACAAATGAATAAAAACAAATATTTTTTCAAAAAGTTAATAAAATGAAAGGAATATTAATCTAAAATAAATGTTTAACATATCATAAATCAATAAAAGATTATGAAGTAGGCAGATTCGGGTAAAGATTTCACATAAATTAAATAGTTTAATCTTTTTGTTCGCTAAAAAGTACTGCTTTCTTACACAGAAAATATATTATCACTTGTGTTGCCATTTCTATGTAAATAAAAGATTATGCATTATATTCTAAACTTTTTTATTTATTTGCCTCAAATCTACTATTTGCATTATTTAATTCAATTTTACAATTTATACAGATATTTTTAACTATTCATTTAAAAATAATCTTTCAGTAGCTTTTGAAAATCGGTGATCCAAGATAATTTTTTTAGGAACTATGATTTTTAAAAATCGTTTGGTATGCTTATATTTATTTAAAAACAATGTAGCACTCGATAAGAAGATTCGATGTTTAACAATAAACATAATCTACTTAAAATTATATTTTGCATTAAAAATTAGTTAATGGAATAGAAAGTTAATGGAAGTGAATAGAATTTAAAAGAAGACACGGTAAGGAAGAAGAAGGAAGAAAATTTAAAAAGAATTAGTTAATAGAATTTAAAAGAAGGCCCCAAGAGTTAGTAAATTTGACATATTTGGCCAAATAAAATGTTCCTCGTTTTGCCAAATGGCACTAAAAATAATCTACAAATTATCGTCACCAATAAAACGTACTGCTTATGGAAGTATTTAGTACATGGGTTGTTGTCTAAGATAATTTATTCAATGAACAGCTAAAACTAGATTGAATGACCATTATTGACTGACATTCAAAATATTAAATACATTTTTGAAATAGAATAATTTACTAGGCGTTGATACTTCAGCGAGTGCTAATATTGGAATTTTTTAAACATTTTATTCAAAAGCATTTACAACACTTAACTGTCAGCGGCTGGTTTTATAAATGATAACTTCAGCGTTTATCATGTTTTAAGCTCTTGAAATTTTGCACAAAAATTTTAGAATTCATTAAAAAAATTATAACAAAATTAGATGACAATTTAGATAGAAATATATTTACATTTATAACTGGAATGAAGATCTTAATGAACGAAATGTAAATCTGTTGTTGTTCTTTCTGATCCCAGGGAGGTATAGCTGCTCTATACCACCCTCAAGAAACTTAAAATCTCTAAAAGATGAAGGATTTGGTGTGTCCACTCAAAAAACAATAGTGGGCCGTTAGTTGTTTTCGAGAAATATCCGAAACAGCAAACGAGTGGTGACACAAACGAGGACTCTTACCAAAATACCAAGAGTGAGCAGATGGAACCCTCCAAAGTACATCCAATTCCATCTTAGTGATAGAGGAAATTTCAATATAACTCAGTGGTGAATCATCATGAGATATGCCATTTGAGGCTGTCTTAGCAAGTTATCCGCTGTCTCATTACCATTTAAACTAACATGCGATGGAACCCATTGAAAGAATACAGAGAAATGTAAATCTAATAGTTTTTATTCAACAAATAATATAAAAAAATTCAATTCAATTCCTACTTAAGTGAATAAAGAAAATTTTTATTTTAGATATTTTTATTGAATAATCATAAAAAATTATTAAGTATAAAAAAATATCGATTTTGGCAAATATTGTACTCGCATTCTTTATATTCACCTGAAAAACACTGAAATCCTTGCATTTTACCAATTGAGCTACTGCCTGTTGAAATCAATTTTCATCAAAAATTGCTGAATCGCTATTTAAAGTATTAAAAATTAATTTAATTTAATTAATGGGTTATTATTTTTAAAAAACTTATGAACAGCGACTGTCATTCACTACAAGATTTTAAAAATGTATTTGAACTTGAGTGGATGAATAGAAAGAGTTGTATTAATGATTGAAAATTTGAACATGATATACAAATAAATAAATAAAGGGAGAGTGTAATAAGGTAAATAATAGTAGAAATTCAAGAAACATAAAACTTTTTTATCCTGAGAAGAAATATTGAATGTGTAGAAAAGTAACTCATTTAAATGAAATTAGAATTTACAAATTTATATTTTATTGCCCCTTGTTTTTTTTCTTGCAGAATAAAAAGTTGCTTCTCTTGATTGCTTAAAAAAACTAAGTAATCTGCATGAAGAGCTTTATCGCACGTTTATATTTTTTTTTAAATCAAAATTCCTACTAATCCCATGTTTTAAACATCCCATCCATTTTAGTAAAGATTATTTAGTCGGTAAATTTGCATTTTTTTCCCAACTGTCCTTCCTGTTCTAATTGTTCAACTTCTTGAACTAATCCTTTACATTTCTTATTCTAAATCCAATTGGTCTTAAGTATTAAAAGGACTAAGTACGTTTTTAATGTGGCGCAAATCAAATTATTCAGATACATGCTTTGATAAAAATAATGACAATATTTTCTCAATTTGCTTTTAATATGGTGCAAATCAAATTATTCAGCTGTACATTTTGATTTAAAAAATAACATTATTTTTTTTCAATTTGGTAATACGTTAAATATTTTATCAAGGTTTTTATAACGAAATATCCACACAAAAAATGCGAAAGAAAAATGCATGAAATGCTTGCACTTCAAAGTGATGAAATAGTTTATTTGTCGAGTAAAAAAAAAATGTAGTTTATAAAATTTTGTTTTAATATGGAATGTTTCTGTATATAAGTATATACATTGTTGTGGATGACGGTTAAACTGTTGTTCTATTAAAGTCTTGCAGCAAGCATTTCTTAAATTCATTATTCATTGAGTTAATTTTAGATTGGATACTAACTGAAAACAAAAAGATTTAATGTAGTAAAGTAATAAGTTTTAACTAGAGAAAAATGTTTCAGAAAAATATTAACTCCAACTTATTTTGTTTATGTAACGATTTTCCACGTTTCCCTATATTTAAAAACAGCCGCTTTTGCGACTCAGAGTTGGTTCTCCAGGATTAACGGTCTCAAAAAACTTTAATTCAAACTTTTATGTCGAAATATTAAGTTTCAAATTTCCATACAAAAATAATTTATGCTGTTTTAGAATATTTAAGCCGTTCTTTTCATTTTAGTATGCATTTCCTTTAATTTTTGTCAGCTCTGCAAAAATTAGTAGCAAAGAGATACATTTTGCTATCCTTTAACAACGTAAATAAACTTAATCTATGAAATATGTACCATTTTTGTCAAATTAATAGTATTTAAAGTATATAAATATAAATATTTTACAGATTATTTTCAGAATTAATTAAAATATATTGTTTGCTTTTCTGAAATCTGCTTTGCCAATAATAATTTATATTAAAGGGGAGATAGTTATTGCAAAAAAAAAAATAATAATAATAATTGCAACAAGAATAGTGATTTATATTAATAACTTTGGAATTCTTCCAGAATTCTTTTGTTTTTGTATTATTATTCGTAATGCGTTTAATATTCGTTCTCAAATCTTATGATTCAGACCTTATAAATATGTTTAAAATGTTTTTAAAATACTTGATAAATATAGAAAAATACAAATTTATATGCAAAACATGAACATTATTTAAAAGATAATTTTTTAAAGTTTTTAAATGGTGTAAAATTTCTGTGTTTGCAGTATAAAGTTTTAAGTGATCCTGGAAAAAAGCCAACATTAAATTTATGTTTCAGTTAATTAAAATTTTCAAAAACTCGCTCCAAGGTGCATATTCTAAAATCTATATGAGCTAAGTTTGGTAACTCTAGGTCAGACGATCTCATTTGTAGAGGACTAAACTCTTACGCACAAACATACACCAATTCATTTTTATTATATGTATTTTTTATTTTATCTTTTTAAATATGAAAAGCTTATAAATCTTTCAAAACATTCTTTTGAATGACAGTTGTTTATTTTTTAAAAGCCGGAGTTAAAAATAATTCTTACTTTGACTCTTGATTTAATGAATGTGTTCTAGTAAAATCGAAGTGAAAAGGTGAAATGCTTCTCTAAATATAATAGTACACAGCTGAGCGCTAAAGATAAACATTAACTTAAAATATCAATTCTCTTTTAGAACTTTCTAACACATAACCTAGATTCGGTTTTTGTTGCCATTATTCTCAAAACTGGTCAAATTCTATGCGATATTACAAAAATTGCAATTTTGAAAAACTTGATTCAATATCTAAACGTATACAATTATAGAGTCTCATTTTGTTGAACACTTAGATGCCCTAATTTTGTTTGCATGCTTCAGAGCTAATAGAGAACTTAAATAAAGATTCATGCTATTTTTAAAAAAATTATAAAAACACTTTAAATTGAATAAATAATTGTTTATTTGCCCTATATTTCATTCAAGTCCATATGTTCTTTGGAAAATGCATAAACATGCTACCAGCTGCTAAAATATATATTTTAAATAATGCAGACGATTTCTTCAAAACACCATTTGCAAATCAAAACTTGAAGCTCGAGGCAAAGATAAATAAATACTATAATGTCTCCGAGTTTTTTCAACGCAGCAATTCACTAATTTTATCCGCTTTCAGATTCGCGGTAGCGAACTGTACTTGTGACCTGTATCAATCTCAGACTTCCTATTGACCCTGATTTCTTTTCTACCGAAAAATGGCCGCGAGTAATATTTAACGAACCTACCTTTTTTCTTTGTTCAATTGAACAATTAGAATTATGATACTATTATTATCCTCTCAGCACTTGGAGGGTGAAAATAGAACATTTTTTGATTATTTTGTCGTAGTGGCTTTATTTCAATACAAATTTTCTGTATGTGATCCTTAAATAATTGCAATTTATTATACTAAATGAAAATTTGTTTATAAAATTAATTGAAATCAAAACTATAATTAGCTTTTGAAAAAAAAAAGTTCGTTAATTTCTTATAAGGATAAACTGAATGATTTTTTATAATGTCCTAAAATTTATTTACTATTAACAAATAAAAATACATTGCAAAATTTTAATAGCTCTGTCAAAGAACTGTTAACATCAGTTTGCTATGACGCATTATTAGGTCAGCTGCTTCAAAAATAAGATTAATTGTTTTTATGCATGATTATAAATGGTAGATCATTTCTTTGATAGTACTGACATGTGATTTCCTTTTACAGATATTTTTTATAAGAATTTTTCAAAAAGTACTAAAGATAGAATGAAATGCTGATTGAATCTTCCAAAAGTTTTAATTACTTTAAAAAAAAAATACTTACCTCAGAGGAAGACTTTTATTTTATTTCTGCGCTGTTTCACGTTATATTTTATCTCCATTTAAATCGAACGTTATAAAGCATTTTAATCAAAGTCATAAAGTAGTTTTAAAATAGCTATAACAAATAAGAGCTTAGACTTATTTGAAATTAATAACATTATTTTGAGAAAATTATTTGAACCATTAAAAAACATAGCTAATTTATAATTTAAATCTGTCTATATAAATTTTATAAATGCCTTCACTGGTTTTTCTAAAAATAATAAAAAAATGAATTGCAAATTTTGCCTTCTTTGAGTGGAATTCGAAATTGCTTCGTTGCCATTCGCAAAAATCGAAAGAGCAAATAAAAAGAACAAAACCAGTGTGACTAAGTAAAACACCAACAAAAAAAGAATAATGTCGGAAGTACATGAAGAATTTTTTTTTATCTGAAAACGATTTCACTTGTAGTTCTGGCAAGTAATCTTTATATCTTTAAAGCAAATTTTCATTTCAAAAATCATGTTTTCTAAAAATATTTTTGTTTCAGAAAAAAAAATCGTTTGAAACAATGGCTCGTGTTGGATCATAACTAAATCGTCTGACGAAAACGAATAAAAATAATGCATTCATGATACCACATAATTTTATATTCAGTAAAATGCGCATTATTCTTCTCTCATATATCACGGAAGTATATTCGTTTCAAGATAGAACCCAAAACAATGAAATTTTATTTTCCATAGAATTAGTACCATATATCCGGTTATAATTGAGGGACAAGCGTGTAACGTATGATGCTATCATTACAAAACAGTCTTCACTTCCATGCTACGTGGGAAAATTATCAAGGTGATCCAAGGAAGATCAATTCATGTGGGCGAAAAGAGGCACGTTGCTGTTGAAAAGAAAGAAGTAAAAGAATGCTCAACCAAGTGTGAAATTGAGATCTTCTTGGTAGAAGGGGAAAACTTGCTGTCATTATCAGATGGGAAGGAATTTTGACTTTCCCCAGTGTTGTTTTTACACAGATTATTCTGCTGGATTTGTGAGGAAGAGAGAGCTTGATGTTTATCCTTGTATGGAAAGGCTTATTTAACTAACTTTCGTTATTTCTTGTTAGAAGCTTATAAAAGGATTTGCTCGTTGCATTTACTGGGATTGTGGAGCGAACACTTGTTTGGCTGACAAAATTGGACTGTGGGTTTTAGCTATTCTTGTATGTTGAGTCTTGAAGGAAAAAGTAACGATGTAATGTACCACTTTCATTTAAAGATTGCTGTTCGTTTCTAGTGGATTATAAAATTTTCCCATGGTAGAAATATAAGTCCCATGGGAAATGTTTTAAAACATGCTATTTTTTTTTAAAACAATAAGAACTAAAAGGAAAAATATATTGTATGTTACGATCTAAATTTTATATAAATAGAGTTCTCAATGTATGAAAATGGTTTTGATTTCTTAACTCAGAAATTCTGAAAAACACAAATAATTACATAAGTAAAAAAAAAAAAAAAACTATTTTAAAGATTTGAAGTAAAATTATATAATTTATTTGATGTAAATATTTTTCTAATGATATCAAGATCGTTAACATCATACAATCTAGTCTAAAAAATTTCATATAGAAATCAGTGAATTCTGATTTTAAAGTGTATACATAATACTATATGATATCGTCAGTGTGAAATAATAGATTCAGTTCCTTCAGTGCTGCAGTTCATAATGCACATAAACACGTATACATGTTTATTTTTAAAAAATTTGTGCTATGATGTTATTTTCTGTAAAATGTTCAATGATTTACAAAAAAAAAATACTACTGTGACTTTTATTATATAAGTATCAACTTACTTTATAAACAGATCTAATAATTTTTATGAAATCACTAGCTAATAGTAGATGAAATTGTTTTGAAGATGAAGATGTTAAAATAGTTGAAGCTATATTCCTGAAACTTGAGGTATACAAGTCAGACTGAGAATATTTATTTCAGTATTGCTTTTAAAAATCTTGATAAGTTAAAAAAATATAAACATTTGAGACAAGCGAACAAACCTTTATGATTAATCAATATTTTAATTCGAATGTGTACGGCCTGTGATAATATTGAACGAGCTATTTTTTATTATTAAGTTTTTAAAATTAAATTTTATATGTGAAGGCTGAAAATTTATAGAGCTCAACACTTTTTGTGATTTTATTTGAATTAATAAAGAAAAATAAACAATTTCCAGTTTAGTTCTCAGTACATGCTCTGTATTTTATATAAATATTAAATTATACATTATAATTAAGATTTCATTATAAATTTAAAATAAGTTTCATTTTAAAATACTACTTAGTGTTTAAGTTCGCAGCTCTAATTGCTTCGAATTCTTCTACGAAATAATTTTGTAGTTTTATTTCATGTCCTAACATTTCTCATGTCTGGGTTAATACTCTTCTAACTTCTTTGAGAAGGGGGGGGGGCACTACGTAACTGAGGATGAGAAGCCTTCGGCATTGTGGTTGTTTTTCACCATCTTCTGGGCACAGAAGAGTATGGGGTTTGGAGCCTCCCCTACTTCCAAGAGAAGGGTTATACCGTGATTAGCGATAGCTTTCAGGATTCAACCTAATTTCCCGCCATTGCTGTAGCACTGTCCAGTCATTCATATTTTTCCATGTACTTTCCGGCTTTTTGGAGAAGCCAGTATAAAGTAAATACTCTTCTGAAATAAACTAAGTTAATGCTAGGGAATCTGCTAACATGAATGATGACAGCATGCAGCATGACATGTTGATGACAGCATGAATTAATAATGCCATCAACTAGAGAACAACAACTTTTCCTAGAGTGTCAGCCTTAAGTATCGTTGTCCTTTACATAGATTCACATCGTTTCAATAAATATAATTTTTAATTGATAACTTTTTTATTTGAGAAGATATTCGTCTAGAAGTATACGTAATTTATTCTAATTAGAGAACGCAATAACGGGATACCGAATACCGGTATTTTTATCAATTTGCACAATTTCTTAATACCGGTATTCATACGTTTAAATACCGTTTTTTCGGTATTTACTAGAAATTACTAATTATTGACTAGAAGTTTTTGTTTCTACTTTATGATTGCGATGAAACTTGGTTAGCTTGTTGTTTACACCTACCGGATTGTTGTAGGGATAGTACAATTATCTAAATTTTTTTAAAAAAATCTAATCTCAGTTGCATCTATTTACCAAGGATTAATCTCCGAATAACTCTCCAAGAAGACAATAGATTCTGTCTAAATGGTAAATCCAAGTAAAAGGTTAATATGTTGTAGCTATAGTACGCAAACGTCATGCAAGTCATTCTCAGAGGCTATAATTTTATTACAGATTAAGCGAGAAAGTTTTGGGGAGACCAACCCTGGGTTTTTTAAAATTTTAATTAAATTTTATTGTTTTTCGCATGAACTATCAAAAATATTGTAATACAAATAATTTTGCGCCATCTTAATTTTCAAAAATTATCTTTTAAACTATATTAACGATTTTATGGTATAAATATAATTTCTATGTTTAATCAGTTTTAAAAGAAAATACTTCAATCACATTTTCTAGAATTAAGTTTGAGGATTCTGAACGAATATTAAATGAATCGCAAGATACAATAAATAGTTCCTTTCATTCCCATTCTAAAAAAATATCAAGTTTTACAATTCTAAAAGAATACCAAGTTTTACAATTCTAAAAGAATACACAAATCTTATAAAAATGAATGTTTATATGTTCATGTTTTATATATTGTCGCACTGCTTCTTATATTTCGATAAAAATTGGCCAAATTATTGATTGATTGCACTTAATATTATTTTTTTCGGCGGTAGCAACGCGCCAGGTACCAGTTAGTACTTAATATGCGAGAATGTGAAAACAACAACTACATATTTTTACATTTGTAGAAAGCAAAACTTTACACAACTAAAAACTTTAAAGATAATAATATTCAACGGATTATTTCAAATTTATTATTATAGCAATATATTTTTATATAATGATAAATCAAAGAATAATAATAGTAATAAATTTAAATAATTATTTTACCTTGACATTTCAAGTTTAATACCTAACATCTCACATCTTTCAATAAATAGGAATGATGTAGGTATTTCCAGCGATTATAAATTCCATTGCCAACATTTAATGTAAAAAATTGTTAAAATATATTACTAGTGAAAATTAGAATCTTTTGTTTCTCAATTATTAACATGTTATGCTCAAATGTGGCACACAAAACTGGTAAATTACGGTAGAAACTATCTTCTAATCATACTTTTGCGTATATTAACGGATATTAGAAGATTACCTCGTGACTTACAATTCATCATTTATTTTGCTTCCCCAGACATACCCCCTTCTTACTATGGATGATAATATCTTGGATTTCAAGGTTGCAAAAAAAATCGAGCACAGTATTCATAGTGGCTGGCCTCGCATTGATCCGTGATCCTGAGGTGATTACCAACTACCTCTGGTTATTATTATACATAAAGAAAGGAAGAACAACTTTATATGCATCAGTCTAGATCATGTTTCATAACTTGATAGGAACAATTTTATCCGAACATCTAAATAAGGATATTATAAATGGACTAGCATTACGAGTTGGCGAAATCTAGAAATTCAAGTTGTAGCCTCTGGTATTGTTATCGTGCTCATATGCGAGATTTAAACCAGCAATAAATACGGAATTACATTATCTTCAAATAAAAATATATTGATACAAGACAGAGATTTCATGATAAATGTAAATTTGAATACTAATATCGCAATTTTGTTGAGATAAGACACTGTAAATAGTATTTATGTTTATGCAAATTAAATGGTGCAGATAGCTGTGTAATTTTTTCAGCTTGTTTCTTTTATTTTAATGTGTAATCATTTCTTTTATTTTTATAACGATTAGTTTCGCCAGCTGTTAACTTTCAAAGCCCTGGAGAAAAATGCGTTATGAATTAAAAAGTTTCTTATAATATATCGTAATCTCGTAATATAAATATGGAATTATTACACTGGATTTATTATTATTAAGACATACATATTTATTTATATTAAGTTTTGATGAAAATAGTGATCGTAGTGTTTATGTTTTCTTTTATAATTGATAGATTTAAATATATACTTTAAATTTCCATTTGCATTGGGAAAAATGCAAACAAAAGATTAATACATTTCTTAATGAAATGGCTTCTGCTTTAAAACGAACTTGTAAACCGAGAAATCTAATAAAATGATCATAGAGTGAATTCCTAGAGTTCTTTTTAGTAGGAATTATGAGATAAAATTAAGAGCTATCAAACAGCTAGAGGCGAATTCCCCTTTGAGTTTCAGTCTTGAGACCCGATTCCACCGAAGAACTGTCGTGTACGCGGGCCTGGTGTACGTTAAACCTCCGGAGCAAACGTCTTTAAAAATAATAAATGAATGGTATATCACCTAGTTAAAATATACGAGATTCCAAGGAATGACGAGCTGGTTGTCTTTTAAAACAGTTTATTTGTAACAGCAAACTAAACAAGATTTAACAACGTACATATTTTAGATAAAGACATGTGAGCAATAACTGAGAGTAAAAATATAATTTCAAATTATATTCCGAGACAAGATATATTTGGCAAGCCATTCTAGAAGCTACCGTCATGAAAACCAAACCATATTACACGCGAAAACACACAACTAAGCAAAAAAAAAAAAAAAAAATCTTACATGTATATACATACTTACCATACCACGTGGGTTTCATGGTTAGCTCCGCCCACCTATCATGTGATTGAATTCGTTTGCAACATTCCTCGTCATGTGACAGTGGTTCAAAATTACGAGGCCCAAAATAGCTTGTGTTGCTTTAAAACGGGACGTTAATATAACTTAATTAACCCCCTTATTGTTTAAGTTATATACTTACTATCCTTTGCATTAATTTCTCACATAATGATTGATATAAACTTTAAATGACACCTTATAAATTGTTATTGATTAAATTTAAGATAAGTTAATCAAGGTTTTATTACATCCTTTTTAACTATATTGATTATATTATTAAATTTTCAGTATATTCTGAAATACTGTACATTCCTGAGTATCCAGTTCACGATTATCCGGTTTCAGTACTATCCAGCCTGGTTTTCTTTTGTTGCAATTAAATGGAGAAAGGAAGACATTGCATTGGCAACATTGCCAGGTATTGAAAACAGGCGTCTGCAACGATCCTCCTATGTGTCACCTGAAAATACAAGTTGTGACAGGAAAATAGTAGCGTTCTTCTCGTTGTTCATTGCTTTGTTAGTGTGTAACAGACCTCATTTAATGCTATTTCTTATTATAACTTCGCAATACATACAGTACAATTTGCTCTTGAATAGTTTTTTTTAATGTGCCTTACTGAAAATTCAAAATTGAGTGATTAACAAAAAAAAGTTGTAGCAACTATAGAGAAGAAATTACACTTTATTCAACAAGTAGACTCTAGTGTAACAACAAAAATCGGTAACTAATTCTATAATTCATCGAGCCTCATTCAGATTCAACGTACATGAGATAAATGGAGAGCTTAGTACTCAATAAGAAATGAGAAAATACGTATTATTACATTAAGTTTCGGTATAAAAAATTTGCCTTCTGGTATCTGAATGAGCTCACAGAAATCTGGTTATCCGGCCTCCCTTACCCCACATTAGGCCTGATAGTTGGGTATGTACTGTAAAGTTATGATAAATTAGGAAGATTTTCAATTAATATCTTGGTTAAGATTTATAATTGAGAATTTTTATCAGTTGTAGCAATCATAATGCCTCCAACAATATCTGACTTTTAAATTACAAACTTTTAAAATAACATAATAAAACTATTTACAAACTATAATTGCACATTATAAAACTACTGTTGCAAAATAAAATAATTGTTTAATCATTCAATTTTCTTTTTTGCATTTTGTTTTATTTGCGATAGTTTGACTAAAACATAATATTTTCTTTTAAACTCATTACAGATAAACATTTTGCTTCGTTATTTATAAGCGCTGTTTTATATTTCCTTAATTTACAATTTAGATCCAGCTTAAGAACTATATTCTCATTTTTATACACGCCATAAAATAGCATTCACTTTTGATAATGCTGCCGTCTTTTCAAAACAAGCTTATAAAATTTAGAAACAATAAAAGTTATATTATCTGCTGTATTTGTTCTTTTTAAATATAAATAACTATTTCAATTATTTTTTCATAAACAATTATTAATGTTAAAGCATTATAGCAATCCGGAATATACAAGTAAAAAGGATAGGTGTTACATAGAGTATAACTTTCTTTAATTTGGAATAAAAATTAAGGCACATGAAAATTAAGTTGATGTGAAAAGTGAATAAACTTAATATTTTAAGATGTAAATACTTCAGCCTGTTATTTTGAATCTGAATTATGGTTTACTATCAGTATCAGTTTGCTGAAAAGTGCTGCTTTTTCAGTATTACATAGTTTAGAATGTTAATGAGCTAAATATCAAATTTTGATCTAGAAAGTGTCCAAACTCGTTTTGACTGTCTGTAATTGGAAAAGACATTAATGGAAATGGTTAAATTGTTCTACCTCATTCTATAGTTTGAAACCTGCACATTAAAAGCCTTTTTGTGTCAATTAATGACATGATATCGATACATGATCGGAAATTAAAATAATTCGCAAATTAGCTGTTATGCTAATTTTGTCACGCCTCGCATTCTAGCAATTTTAAAAATTCTTTCACTGAAATAAAAATAAAAACAATCTACTTAGCATATAATACTCTATTATTAGTGACATGTATCGTTGTTTTATATGTATCAACTAAGGTTCATTTCAGCAATAAATTCCCTTCACAAAGCAGACCCCACCCACAATAAAGATTTCACCAAGCCGATGGCTATTGACTGAACTTCGAAATTGCCGCGATGGTCAGAGGTCAGTCATTGAAGATTCAAATCGCGTCCGCTCTGATTCTTGACAATGGCTGTTAATTAATGATCGAGTGATCTTATTTTCATTGTTTTGGTTTGCAGACTGAAGGTATGAAAAACACGTGACTAGGCTTATTTTTCTTTGCGCAAGCGTGAGCAATTGGTGTAGAAGATGGCTCATTTTAATATGGATTGGCTCTTTGTGGTTTTAAAAGTATTATTCAAGGCAGTGAAAAAATAGCTGTATATTGTTTTAACTCTAATATGCACAATGCCGTCAATTTCAAACAGTTTTTTATTCACATTAACACTTATTAAAGTGTTTCTTTAAATTATTTATATTATTTCTTTATTGAGCAAACAAAAATTGATGCATCCATAAGAAAATAAAAAATTATATGTCCCTTACCAATCACTTATATGGTAGCAGTAGATGCTCCTTA
The DNA here is from genome assembly GCA_026543055.1 of Argiope trifasciata. NCBI lineage: Eukaryota > Metazoa > Arthropoda > Arachnida > Araneae > Araneidae > Argiope > Argiope trifasciata. Next base: position 202,917 of record JAPMOQ010060086.1, read on the forward strand.
AGAAAAGATTGTGAAGTTTTCAATTGATAAAATGTTAATCGAAATTGTAGCATTTTCCTAAATAATTTCAGAACATAATATCGCATGTTAATCTCAGTTATAACATTTTTCTAAATAATTTCAGAGCATTATATCTCATGTTAATCGAAATTCTAACATTTTTATAAATAATTACAGAGTATAATATCGCATGTTAATCGCAGTTATAACATTTTTCTAAATAATTTCATAATAAAATATCGCATGTTAATCGAAATTCTAATATATTTTCTAAATAGTTTCAGAATATAATATTTCGTTTTAATCAAAATTATAACTTTTTAACGCAGGGGAAAAATTACATTGTTAAGGGGTTTAATAAAAAAAATTGTATATTTACATATCATTAAAAAGTCAAGATTAGTTGAATTTCAAGCACATATTTTGCAATGTACTATTAGTTAGTTAAGAATTTGTGAACTTGCTTGTGTAACTATCGAAACAGTATTTTATAAAAATGCAGACGATAAAAGGAAACATGATTTTTTACGATGATAGAATTATCTAAATTTGAATTATTAAATTAACTGTTTAAATTTCTTTTGTGTTTTATAATTTTTGCGTTAATTTGATTATCTAATTAATTACCATTTTGTAACGTAATTATTTTTTGTTCATGACATATATGTAAATGTGTGTATTGCAGACTTAAAGGTAGTTCTTTGTTGCATTAACATGTTCTATCAGGGAAATAATGTCAATTGTATTCTGAAAAAAACAATTCTGGTTCACATTCAGATATAAACAGCTTAGAGCAGTATTTTATGCAAAAATTTCCTTTTGTATAACAGTTATATAATTGAGTCAAGAGTATGGAGATTTATCAGTTTGACTTAATCGATGTTCATTAATTTGCACGACACACTATTTACTGATTAATTGCATTTAGAAGATAATTAAGATTGTTTGTTTTTGAGCATATAAATTTTTTGATCTTTTACTTTTTACCGAGTATAATAGAGATTGAAAATACCTTCTTGTTTTCCATATCTTAAGAATGAAAATAAAAAATAATAGTAGCTTGGTATCGAAAACTTTGTATGGTTGATTAATGAATGTTTTTCTCTATTTACATTTCATAATAGGAAAAGGTTTTAATCATTAAATATGGAAGTTTAGTTTTCGTTTAATTCTATAAGGTAAATCTGGATTTTTTTAAAAATGCAATTGTTTTGCAGCAGAAATTTCCAAAATTTTATCAAGTTTATCAATAAATTCGTATTAAAATATTTTTATATTTCTTATTTTGCTGTCTTGGAATCAATTCAGGGAGACCTTTGAAATATACTGCCAATAAGAAAATAAATATTTTATTCTTTCTGTAAATCTGATTTGTAAATCAGTTGTTATCAGTTCAACGAATTGATTTCACTGTCTCTTCAGATACAAAAACTATTGTGTTACTAATTAATAATGAATAGCCAAATATCTGACTATCGAATTTTTTATACATATTAAACCAATAAATACATCTTTATTGCGTTTTATATTTAGCTTCGTAATACTGTAAAAAAATCGAATAAGTATTTTCCTGTCGTTTAATCTGTAGATCTTTGGAGTGAATTTATTGCTTTTACAGAATATAGCGTTCAATCTACGTGGTTCTTTTTGATGATTAACCAAAAGGATGTAGTTAAAACACAAATATCCGAAAATCGAAATTGTATATTAGACGCCTTTTTTTCATAAAATGAAACCGAAATTTGGCTTAGAACTACAATTGTAGACACAAAATTTACTATTAAATTGCATATATTTAAATCATTGCTTTTTTGAGTTACCTTTTTTACATATTTGTGAATATATAAAAATAGAGATCCTATGCGAAATCAACTCCTATGCGAATTTCGCTCCAAATCTGACATTCGTTTTCGTTTTAGATGATAAATCATAGTATCAAAATTTATCCAACTGGCTCTTTATTTTATAATGTTAATTTATATTGGACAGCCTAACAGACATACTTACTTTGTATACACTTCGATTTGTTAGAAATCTACAAATTTAGCTTTAAGTCCATATTCTAAATTTTATCCGTCTAGCTGAAAATGGTTTTGAATTATCGAATTCACAGAGAGAAAGATAAAGGTTTTATTCGGACTCTGGTAGATCTGAAACTTGGCTTAAAAATCTCGAGATCATGTTTCTTGACAATTATAATATTTTCTCATATATTTTTTTCACGAAAAAGTAAAAATTAAATTAAAACACATCAACTGAAGTTTAAGACACTATTATGTTGCGATTTCACGAACTAGATGTTCAAATTTCCTTTTTAAAAATTCAAAGAGACTATGGGAAACTATAACTAACAGCAAATTTATATCTATTTTTATTATAGCGAAATATTTTAATATTACTGTGTAAATAGTTATTTGGAAGAAAAACCGTAAAAAAAATATCATCATAATGAAAAATTGCATCATTTTTAACTGCCGTCACTTTCAGTTATTATGGATTTTCTTCTACTCTATGAATTCATTTCTGTCTATAAACGATTTCTGAGAAATACCGCTAACGTCTCATGCAAAACTGAACTTTCACATTAAAATGTTTTTTTAAGCAAAATTTAAAAAGAACAAAAAAACAAATCTGCTCTTGGCACATAAATTTGTCTGGCAGCTGAAAAGTAACAAATAGTCATCATCAGAATCTTCACGGTCGAACATTTATTCTTCTTTTATAATTCTTGCGACATATCCGATGTTTTCCTTTCACTGGAACTACTGTTGTACTTAGATATTCTACACATTGAATTAAAACAAAAAAAAAAAAGAACATAAATGGGGGAAAAGAACAAAAATACCGATTCGTAGCTTCCTCGCCGATTGTGATCGTACAAGGACAAAACATTTTTCACTTTCTGCTTTTTCGTTTATTTTTGGTGACAAGGAAAAACTCACCTTTTAGTCTTCTGGCAAATGGCGACATCCTATGCGCTTGAAGGCGGACTTATTGAATATGTGCATAGAATACTAACCAGACTATGTCGCAGGTGTCCCTTGATGACGGCTCTAATGCGGTGTTATTTGGCATCAATAGAATAGTGATTACTGGAAAAGAAATATTGAGTAATAATGGCTTATTAGAGATGTTCGTGTCGGTGTGTGTTCGTATGGAACAACCATTCTGTTTTTTAAGAATGATTAATTTTGAAGTATTGAAATTGATCCTTGTAATTTAGATGCACTCGTACTGTTTGTTTTTGTATGTCGATTTTTGATTTTACGATGTTGTATTATTGTCGTTAATAGTATCATATCATAAATTATGAATCATATAATTATTGAATCTTTTAAATATGTCTTTGGATTTGATCAAATATTTTTTAGTTTGCTTTAGTTTATAAAAAAAAGTATGACCTTTATTTTATTTTATAACTTAAGATAGGGGCAATAAATGGTGAAAATGTGATAGAAAAAATTTTAAATTTACAGATAAAAAAGTGTAATTAAATTAAGTTTTATTGTAAAATAAGTTCAATTAAAAATAGATCCGTTTATGAACTTATATTTATTAAAATCGAAGTTAAGAAAAAAAAATTGCTCTCAAAACGATTCTTATGGAAATTCTTGGAATTATATTTTGAATTAAATCTACTTAAAAGGCTGATGTACTTTTCATGCTACTTTGTATTCTAATAGTTCTTGGTTACGAACTAAAAAATAATAGTTAGATATGAACATGTTCTAGTATAAACTAATTTGTATTGATAAAAAGAATGTGCTATAATAAAAGACTAAAATCACAATGTTGTAAGTCACATTTTCTTTATAATTCCAAAGGTCGTATAATAAATTTGGGAACAAAAGCTTCTTAAGTTCAACGTTTTAAATATATAATCAGCATCCACATTGTTTGAGAAAGTGATTTACACGCCTAGGATTTATCGAAATTATTATTTAATTGATATATGCTAAAAAATATTGTTTAAAATCCTTCTTCGCAACAAAATGTACATTTCAAGGAAGTATATCTCAAATATCTTTCTGAACACAAATTCTTCTATTAAACGCTATAAGGCAATAGTTTTCCTTACTACTAGTTTTATTTTTCTTATATAATTCTCTTTATTATAATTCTCTTTGGTAGTAGTATTTTCTTCTTTTAAATATAATTCTCTTTTCTAAATATATTTTCTCTAATTTTAACGCTATTTTTTTTAAAGTTGAGCTTTAAATTGGTATAATTCTGATTTCAAATTCAATTTTTTAAATAAATTCTGACCTACCATCTATGTTATTCAAAAGGATCATGATTTTTTTATTGAGATAAATTATTATTTTTCCAATTCTAAAATGGGTTAAGAAATTTAATTATTTGAAAAACAAATTTTAAGAGTTTCTTCCCCAAAATGAAATTTTGTTTAAATATCTTTATTATTATAGGAAGTAGATGCATACATTTTAAAGTTATTTCTTCCAGAGGTTTTATTCGAAACTTAGAATCGTTATTCAAAGTAATAAAAGTGCTGATTTCATTAAATTTTTAAATGCTTACTGCCAGAAAACCTGAATTCTCCATTGATTTGAATCTAATATTCAACAATAACTGTTTACTCTTAACTTATTGCCCTTATTAGATAAAGAAAGAAAAAATACCAGAAAATGTATTTAATTTTAAATTTATGCATTAGAATATTACAAATAACATATGTTTTTTTCAACTTGTTTGGTTACATTAATAAAAGTTAAATGGTTTTGTATGTGACTAGAGAAATTTTTATCGATTTTTATCATTTCGTAAGAACGATTATCGCATATAAATCTTTTCAATTCGTACGAATTTGTGCATATAAAATAACATAATGCTTCTTTTACGATTTAATTCGTTAAAAATCTACCTCTGAAGCTATTTAACATGCAATCAAATAACTAGGAAGATACGAAAATTCATCAAAGCATTTTGTAATTTTTTTTGAGAATAAAGTTTCATTTATTATCCTGCACTGTTGCTACTAAACTTAATTTATATGATAAACTTTTCGTCTGAACGCGTGTATAATTCCTTTGCAGTCGCACGTTTTTGGCATTTTTCAAGCCGGCCATCACTACAGAATTTCTAAAAAGTGCAATATTAGACATCGTAAAACAAATCTTCTGACTGATTTATGGATTTGCCTCTCTTTGCTCGCTGTGCTCTGATTTTGCCAGGGGCAAAATGCATAATAGGGTCACGCGAAAACTCTAATGGATGGCATCGTAAATTTGACATAAGATCGTGCTGGAATGTCGCAATGTAGCAATAATAACTGCTACTTCCACGCGATTGTGAGTGAAAATTGTTACATTAAAAGTTTTGATGTAAATTAAATAAAAAAAATCGTGGAAAATTAATAATTAAAGTTATCCTTGTGGATTATGGATTTAATTTATGTTTCATGTTTATACTTGAGAATTAAGAGCACTACGTTGTCGCGAATATATTTATTGGTAGCAACTACTTAATGTATTAATGGTGATGATAAAATTAATTATTTAATTAATTTCATTATTTGGATCGAATTATAGTTGATTTAACAAGAGTCAGATAAAAGTTTTAAATGAATTCAAAATTACAGCATTTTGATAGGCATGTAAATACTTAAAGTTAGTACGTTATGAAATAATTAAATGATATTTAATTGATGAATTGGCTAATGAAATGACTGAATTAATGATTTTTAATTGATTTAAAAAAGATAAAGGACTAAGGAATATATTGAGATCATATTGTAACACTTTTCAACTGTGTGTTTTATTTATTAAGGCATAAAATGCTTGTTATAAAATGTAGGTTAATCCATATAAGAATAATTGATGCGTGTATTGGTTGATTTTCTCGAGGAGAAATTATCAAATATAAAGCTACCAAATTTTATATAGATTTACTTCAGTGGAAATGCACAATTCAGGCTGTTTTTATTAATTTGAGTTTAATTTAATTAATTAAAAATTAAGCTTTCGTCCTCGTCTTTAAATCCCGGACATGCTATCACGCAAAAATTACTTTTGTATCTTCTAAAAATTTACAGTTTTATATTCTTAATTTTATTGCTTCTTATACCAATCTTTAATAATTGTCCAAAAATAATGTATGCGTAATTTGAAACAATACTTTTCAATTCAATAAGGAAATCTAAATTGTTTTTACAATTTTCACGAACATTTAATAGCAGATTTATCTTCCTTTGTTGAAATTAAGACCACATTTTAATGTATTGTACTAATTTTTTTCATCCTAAATTTTTCTTTGAATTCTTTTAATAATAGTTCTGCAAGATAGCAAATTTGTTTACAAATATATCCAATAAGCCTATTATATTTATTATTCCTTTTCTTTTTGTCATTATTATGCTTTAACTCAATGGTCTGCAAATAGAGTATTTTTAATGGTATATGGTTTCAGACAATATGTAAGCCTATAAACGTTATCAAGTTAAAATTCTGATTAAAATTTTATAGTTTTAAATAAAATATAATTATAAAACTTGTTTTCTTAAACCAAAGGAAATTTTTAATTAGCTTTTTTGAATAAAAAAAGAAAACTTTTATTTTCTTTCTCACATCAAAAAGCAAAACATAGTACATATTACTTATATATCTCAAGAATTTTATATTTTTAAACTTGTTATATTTTTTAAATCTGTTCTTAGATTCTTTGATTTCCCACTTTTTAATTATCTTCTGATGCATTTAATTTTTAATTTAATTTTTTCTTGATGTTGTTGAAAGTTGTAAATGTAGTCTTATCAGAAATCGTTTGGCATATTTCTCTAATTTCTCTTATCTCTACTAGATTACGTCCAATTGTTTCTAAATTATAGCCAGGTCTGATTTCTTTATAACGGATATCTACGAATGGTTGATGTGGAAACGTTTATTTATAATTTGTCAATATTTAAAATTTGTTTGATTAATAAGAAGAAGATTTGTTAACTTATATCTTAATTCTTTTACCAAATAAATTACGTTAATCCAAATCTCTTGAAGATATTCATTTTGATTCTGAATCAAAGATCTGTGAACCTGGGCTCTTTGGTACTGAAATTGCTTAAATTAGTAATAAAAAATAAATTAACATCAATGTGCACAGTGGAAGTAAGTAAACAATAAAAAAAACTCAGAAAATCAAATTTTGCCATTGTTTTCCAACGAATTCTAAACCACTCCTTGTTTTTGAGCTTGCGTCAGGATAGGTTTAATACGACAAAATAGGGAAGAGAAGAAAGATCATAGGAGAAGTTTACATTTAACAATAAAGTGAATTCCGGAAATGCGTGCATCCTTCCGTGTCTTACCTCTTAGTGAAATTGAGTCATCGAAAGGAGGTCGTCTCAGGATACTAAAACGAACAGTACTGGAAAATAACATTGAAAACAATAGCAAAAATTCAAAACACAATACGATAATTAATTATAAAAAAAAACATTACATTTGTGTAAAATAAAAATAATTCAATTGGAATATAACTGCGCACCATAGATACTTCATATAGTGGGTAATTTTTTAAAATCATTTATATCATAGGTTCCCAACGTGGGCGATAACGCCCCTTTGTGGGCGTTTGAAGCTTTCAGGGGTACGGTAAAAAACCCAGAGAAAATTAGGGGCGTTGATATGGCACGAAGGGGCGTTAGAGTATTAACCAAATATAGTGTACAATAACTTCAAGGAGCGATTCCAGGTCATTTTAAGCATGGGCATACCTGACTGGGTTTTAGATCATTTTTCTAATGTCATCACAGAAGGATCACTTCAGTTAGAAGAAAAACTAATAGTACTGATGACAAATGAGGATCTAAAAACTGAATTCAAGAATGGCTACCAAGAATTTTGGCTGCAGAAGTCTATTTCGCAACTGCATTCAGGATTAGGGTCGATTGTTCAACGACTTCTGATGGCATTCCCCTCTTCATATTTAGCAGAACGTGGATTTAGTGCTGAGGCAACATTGGTAACGAAAAAGAGAAATCGGAGCCATGTTACTGAACGCGGCGACTTACGACTGTTTTTAAGTAAAATCGAGCGTGATGTTAACAAGTTCCTTAAAATGTATCAAATTCAGCCTTCTCATTAGTTAAGTAAGAAATTCGATGTCTTTAAGTTTTAATAAAAATACTTTCACATAATTAAGTATGCGCTTTGATGGGTCTCTGAAACTGTCAATTTATTTATTTAGAAAGCAATAGTTTATTATGAATTAATTCTTATCATCAAAATCCCTGCCTGTCCTTATGACAGGTAAGCTAAAATTTTTATTCCGCTTTTTTTAAAATAAAGAAGAAATTCAGTAGTGTTTCAATTCCAACAATATTCTACCTATTATTAATTTTTTTAAATATTTAATTCTTGTTTTCAACATGCATTATGTACGCTCTTATTTCTCTGGAAAGGGAGGGGGGGCGATATTGAAATATTCACTAGAATAAGGGGCGCCAGTTCAAAAAAGGTTGGGAACCTCTGATTTATATTGATTTCAAGATTCAAAACTGTTACATATTTTTCATTATCGATATCGAAGAAAAACAAAATAAAATAGAAAGTTAAAGAAATTGTTTACTTTCTAAAGCCACCTGCGCTCTACTGAACGAAATAGGTCAGGCCGAACCAGCGCACTTTGGGCTGGCATTCGAAAAATGTTCATCGAACATACCAGACTACGAGATCGAACGCGGAAAAAAAAATATAACAGATTGAACATAAGCCTGAGCTATACTGTCTTTATTATTTATTGTTATTTTTCTTTCTTTCCAAACCTTCCCTGATTCATTTTAAAACTCTCCGGTAAGGTGATTTCGAAAGTTTGACCTTTTTTTCACAAGGGTCAAAATAACGCCTTCCAGTTGAAAGTTGACCTCTTAGTGTATGACCGACATGATTACTTCTTGAATGAAATGCAGCTATTTCGTAGAGTTCCATGTCGTTTTCGTAGAACTTAATGTGAATGAAATGTAAGTTTCGTGGCATTGAAAAGTTGGAATATTGTTAAATTGCAAGATTTTTGAGTATAAATTATTGTAATCTTTGAGCGAGATGGCATTAAAAAATAATGAGAGATAATTTGTCTAAAAGGTCAAATTTCATTTTCTCTTAAAAGATTAAATAGAATTCGGATTTCAGATGACGAAGTGAATAAGTCAATATACATCAGTTAATTATAAAGTATATGATATATTAAAGGACGAATAATATTTAAATCGTGTAGAAATTCAAGAAATGAAACTATAATCGGTCCAATCTTTCATATGTAAGCATAAATTATTTCTTTCTTCAATATGGTTCCGGACTTATTTATTTTAAAAATTAAATTGTATGTTTCTGCATCCCATAAAATTATATGACTTATTTTATATATGTAGCAGGGATATTTTAGATCTTCATGTTTAGATTCCTTTTTCTCAGCTATATGTGGCATTGATTATGTTATTATCTCTAAACCATGCTTTGATTTTCAATTTATAATTTGAACAGTTATTATTTATTGCTTTGTGGAATAGCTATTTTTTCCACAAAATTAGAAATGGAATCAATTGTCAATATGAAATATCAAGTGTGTGACAACAATTTAATTTTGAAATCAATCATGCAAGAAAGATTAAAACATAACGTTACTTTATAAAATAAAATAATGAGAAGTTAAAAGGCATGGCACTGATCTTTAAACGATTACCGTTTTATGGCTCTATTACAATGTTTCTCAAAGTTTGTTGCCCGTACCCTCAATGGTATAATAAGAGTTTGATGGGGGTACAACTGGGGCAATTTTTATGTGCATAGTAAGTACTTGTCCCGATGAGACAAAAAATTTTTATTGTCCTCTCTTTCAGCGCATGCGTAATCTTCGTTGCGCATGCGTGACTTATTGGAATCTTATAAATACTTATAAATAACTGAGCATAAACTCACCAATTATGAAAGATCTTTCATTTCAGCACAAACAATTTCATCCTTCTCATTGATCCAAATAAATTTTTCTCGCTATATAACTTTTATTTATATTTTATTATGAATAATTTTATTTCTCGTTTCTTATTATATTGTACATGTCACAAAAAGTAAAAATAAATATATTTTTGATTGTTGTTAAAATAGATCCATTTCTTTTATTTGACGAGGGGTACTCAATGTTACGAAAATTATAGAAGGGGTAGACATATGTCAGAAATTTGAGAAATACTGCTCTATTACATCAGTATGAATAGATTTTATTTAAAATAGTATTATACGTTTGCGTCGTATAAAATAATGTAATATAGTTAAAAGATTCATTTTTTTTCCGGATGTTTTCCAAACATATATAATTTTTCCACCATTTTTTCTTTTATATGTGAGTGTATCTTAAGAAATATCTAACAAGAATGACAATCCATAATTTTTTTAAAGCTTTAATTGCTATCAAATTTTTTTTCAAGACTGTTGGAGATTGTGCTTGATCTAGATTTCCCAATTTTTTTTTTAATATTTGCTCAAGTCATCAAAAGTAAATATTAAGAAACATGCTACGTCTGGTCCTCAAACAGTAGTTCTTTTAAGATTCTGTACATTATTTTAAAATCATTCAGTTAGAATTTATATGAACTTAAAGAATGATAAAATCTTAAGGAAATATTTATGCTTACATTTAAAAAATGATGCTGAATGTCTCGTACTCACTTAAAATTCAATTGAAATAATTATAATTTAATTAAAAAGTTAATAAAAATTGGAATTTTTTAAAAACAATATTCTAGTTTTAGAACTGATGTTGGTATACTTAATATTAATATAAAGAAGTCAAGCTATGATTACATGAGTGAAGTTCATTCTTATAAAAATGATTCTCATTCGTTTTTCTTTTAAGAAGTGAACTAAATTTCATATGAAAAAACCAAGACATTTTAAAAAAATCTCTTACCATGATTAAATAACAATAAAAAAATAATCTAACATCTATTTCAAGTTTAATTTTTTTTTTCAGAACACAATGAAAAATCATTCTTTTAATATACATATTTATTACATTTCTCGCTTCAATAATTCCAAAATAACTTCCATCTCTTGAAAGAATTCAGATTTCGTTCTTTATCTATTCTGAAACATGTTATTAGCCTAGACATTCAATTTACTGAATTTTTTTTCATTCACGTTATTCAAAAGATTAAAAGAATCAACTGTTGTTCTACTTTTATCAAGTTTCGATATCAAGTTCAAATCATATTTTATTCCATTTTTCCATGCTAAAAAATTATTATTTTGTTTATTCTACATCTCGCTTCAATAGTTTCAAAGTAACATCTAACCCATTAAAGATTTCAAGTTTTCATTTTTGGAATTCTAGAACGCGTTTCCACCTAAGAAATTCCAAATTGTCCTCTAATTACCATTTTTTTCTCCTCTCTCTTCTGCCTCGACTTTTCTTTTTCACCCTATTGTCTGTCAGTTTCATACCCATCCCACCTCTAGCGAGGGCGTAAAATGGTTGCACCCATCTCTGAGGTCATTCATTCACTTTGGAAAAAAAGTATCATTCCTAAATTGTCACGGATCGTCTTTGTTCGCTTCTATTGGTGTTATTTTCTGGAATACGGTTGGGGAATATTATATTGTATATCGCTTACTGCTAAGGAAGTCGGCCATTTTCGTGACCTGTGGTCAATGTTAGGCTGTTCAATGTCCAGTAAAGAATCGTGACGGGATAATTTTCACGTTTAATTTTACTACTGAAATGAAAATGAAATCTGAATGTTTTGTTCTCGGGGGAAAATGTTACCATACGTTAGCGTATAGGTTTATCATGGGAAAGTTGTTATAGATGCATGTTTTTATTATTCGTTGTTCTCTTAAATGTGGTGTTCGTGGAATGGCATAGAAAGTAAATGCTGAAATTATGTAAAAATTATTTTATTACTGAAATAGTTCTGTTTTAAATTACTATATCGTGTTCTACATTTTTTCTGATTTTCTTTTATTAAATCTAGATGTATATATCTAAAACAATACACTTTCTAATTCTTTAGGTACAAATTTAATTTATTCGTCAGAAAAATTCCAGAATACGAAATTTGTTTTGAAAACTACATTTTTGTTTTAAAAAAAAAGAGAATTAAACAATTTTTGTTGAATTGATTTGGGAAATTTATATTCTTGATTGTTATTTACGCATAAAGTAAATATGAAATTTTTAAAAAATTCAAGCAAAATCTGCTATTAATTTTCATTTATGCGTTAGAAAAATTGTATGCATTGCTTTTGACAAATATAATTTATTCGTCAAAAAAATTGCAAAATGCAAAAATAGATTTTCTTCTTGATAATTATATAGCAGATAAAATTTTAATAGAAAAAACAAAATCTCTTGTCAATTTTGATAAGAGTATAAAATAGAATTTTTATTTGTTTTTTTAATGTACTGAAGATTTTTGAGGAAATGCCAACATGGTGGTAACACTTGAAATACATCATTTGCGGAAGAAGGATATAAATGTTTCAAGAATTAAAAACCTAAAAAATATTTTAAATGTTAGTTATAAAAAAATTATTACAAAATTGGCTGATTAAATGTTGGTTAGGCACTGTTTTTTATGAAAAATACTTATTCAAATGATTTCACAGATGCATTATTTTGTCACACTAATGATGGCATTTTAAAACTTGTCAAAAAAAAATACAATCATGATATTTGAGGCAATACTTTTTTTTCATGTATCAGCAAAATTTTCATATCTTTAAAGAATGAAAAAAAAAAAAAAAGGTAAGTGCAAACACTTTTTTTAAAAATATTCTGTAATGTTAAAAATGCATTTCAGGATTGCCTTATTATTAGTAATTTAAGTTAAAATCGAATTCTAAATTAAAATATAATATAATCATTTTCGAAATGCTAATTTGTCTGGTTAATGGAAATTGGAAATTATTGGAAATTTCAAAAAATTCGAATTATGAAATCCTTTTTTACAATAAAGGAAATATTTTTAATATCAATTAAGATCTCCATGGATTTCTGGTGAAAATATTTTGAAATATGAGAGTGGAAAAATAATACAGCTGTAATTCATATTCAAAGAGAATACCTGAATTTTATTTTTATTCATATGACATTTTTTGAAATAAAGATTGACGAAATCAAGTTAAAATAAGCTTATATTTCAAAAATTATTCAAAAGTGAAAAGAAAAGTAATGTATATGAATTAGTTAATAAAAGTTTTTGAATTACAATATGCAAATTTGTATAAAGTGTAATAGAAATGATATATTAAATTAATGATATGAAAATTCTCAACACAGTCCCGTGGAATTAATTCACTTAATATCACAATTATTGACAACTAAAATTGTGACAACATGACACAATTATTGACAACAAAAAAACTTACCTCATACTGTTTTATGACGAATTATCTTTTTTGAATTAAACTAGATCCCAAGATTAAATTGGATAAACTAATTTACCTGAATATGAATTAACTTCATTTCACTTTTTGATTAATATTCTTTTTAAATAAAAACTTTGTTAAAAAATAAAGTTTTTACAACACTTTACTATTTTCAAAATTTTTCATGTTGCTATCTAAAGGATTCAAAGTTTGGATTGACGTTTGGCAATTCTTATTGAAATCGAATAGTTCCTTTTTTCAAAAATTATTCGCGTTATTAGAGAAAAGTTTAGAAAAAAGAAAGGTAAGAAGTTTTAAGAATAAAAAATCACTGTTAAGAAATTGACCACAAATTTTTGAAAATAATGTGAAAAATTCAAGGAAAATGACATATTAAAAAAAAAATTTCGAAAAAGGTTAAAAGAAAGTTTAGACTTGATGAAAGAAGAAAAAAAATTGTATTTTCTGCTGTTGAAATATTTCTAACGTTTTACTTAACATGCTTTTTAAAATGAGATAATATTGAGAAAAACAATTTGTGAACCGATGTATATTTCTATTCTTTTATAAAATAAGTACCTAATTTTTCAATAAATAGTTTATTTCACAAGACATGCACTGAAAGACAGTTCTAAAAGATTTAATGCTATTCTAACTTATTTGTTATGCAACGAATTCAATGAATTTCATATTCATGATATTAATTCTCAGATAATATTTAACCATTCCATCCCACTCACTTTGCTCATACTTTGAAATTCGGGATCAAGTAATCAAAAACTATAGTTCATGGCTGCACAGATGATTTTATTTATTCAATGATTATAACAATCTTCCATTTGGAAAAATATGATACACTTATCGTATAAATTATTAGCTACAAACAATTCAAAAATCATTATATACATCCCTGTGAATTTTTAATCTCGAAAATTATCCTTTATTAAAGTTAACTTTCAAAACAGAATAGATTTCACCGCGTAAAATTCTCATTTTTCTCTTTTTATTTTCCCGCCAAACGCTCGGAATTATTCTAAAAACGATTTACATAAAACTCGTCTGATCGCATTTCTCGTAACCGGATTTCTTGCTGTATTCTTCTCTTTTTAATACTTGATAGTCTAGTTGCATGTAAAAAGTGAAAGCACAACGGAAATCATGCCCAGTAACAAAACTTTCAGGAACATAATCTGATTGAAAACAATAGAATGCGATTCTCGCACGAGGTGTACGAAACAATCGTCTGCAAAAATCACCTTGACCCAAATGGATTTGCCGCGCTTTACAGAAACAACATTATCTGTTTCTGCTGTATATTAGAATTTTTTTAAAAATTAAAAGGTGGTGTTTTGGATGTTCCAAGATCACGCGGATATAATGCGTGTTATTTTTTATTTCCTTTTTATAACTGAGAGGTGTTTTTGTGGTGAGATTGCGGGGTTTTCTTTGGGGAATTTATACGCACAGCTGGAGTTAGTATTAAAGTATGATTTTACTACAATGTGGGATTATTTCTTTTTATTCATTATGGTGAAAATATCTATTATTCTCACAATTTTAATGTTTTTTGGCACATGTGTTTATGGAGATATGGATTGGAGTAAAAAGAAAGTTAATTTCTTTTAATTCGTGTAATACCATTACAAAATACATTTTCGCCATTTTTTTTCTTTTTAATGTGAGTTTCTGTTTCATTAATTTTATAAAATATAAGTTAAAATAATTAATATTCTTTATTATTGTTCTCTTTTATGCTGCCCTAACTTTATTATGTGAAATTTTTCACGCTTTTGAAAAGAAAAAAGAAAAAAAAATGGCCGATTTATTTAATGAATGAAGATATAATGATTTATTTAATGAATGAAGAAGATTTTAAAAAAGATATTTTTTTACATTTATCTGAGAAAAAAATATAATTTTAATTTTGAATAAGAATATGTTATCCATTTATTTCGATATCTAAATAATAGAAGAGTAGACGTTTCTTGTTGCAGTATTGTTGCATATAAGTAGGGTTGCTATGTGAATTCTAAATTGTTGCTAGCTGTAACCGATTGCCTCTCGTTAAAGAATAAAAGGAGAAAAGCATTTTTCCTTTGCAGTTTTGTCTAAGTATACGTTTAATTGGTCTATATTGTATATTTATATAAAAATTTGGTGAGGGGGGGGAATAAGTTTAACAATAAAAGTGTCAACTTAATAGGTTGTTATTTCACTGTGAAGCTACCATATGAGGCAGTTATAGTTGTATGCTAATACTTGAGATTTTATGCTTACTCATTGAATTTATACAGTTACTCAACATCTGAATTTTCAAAAATATAAATTTTGAACTTCAAATGGGACAGTTATGCTAACTGATTATTTTTCCAATGAGGTAATTTGGCAGAAATTCTGAATAACTTCTGCATCACTTGGTTGCAATTTTTATATTCCTCTCAAATGGGGTTTTATAAAATTAGTTTAATTTGTATCAGAAAAAAAGTATTTTTACGCTTTTTTCAATGTTTCAGAATTAATATTTTGCTGACACTTTTTAATATAATCAAATAAATGTCTGATTTTGATGGAATTTCACATTATAGGAAAATAACTGAAATAATTTTTGTATAATATTTGATAAGAATCATTCAAGTTGAAAGAAATTCCATAAATGTCGATAGATTTGTTTATTTTGATATGATAGTAAAGAAAACTGGAAATGGTAAAAACACCTATTTCCTACGATGGATTCGGTTCCAAGTTTGACAGATATTTACAATTTTGCTAAATACAAAATTTCTTTTGTTAACTATATTTTTAAATATCATGTTTAAAAATGCATAAAGTTTCAAAAATATTTATTAAAGATTTAAAAAAATTTAAATAAAAAGCTCATCATAATCAAAAAAATTAAATCTCTATAATGATGACAATGTACATATTAGTCTTTTAATTAATGATAAGAAAAAAAATGGTCAATATATTATGGAACAAACAAATTGAGAAACATTGAAATATATATTTTTTTAAAAATTTTATCGGTAAATATTTTTCTGGTAATTGTAATATTAACATTAATTCCTACACAGGAGGTTTGATCATAATATACAGGATGAATTCTAAATTACGATTCATATTTCGAGGCATCTGTGATTAAAATTAATGAAGTGAAATCAAATGGTACGTTTTAGTTAGTCGGGTGCAAGCAAAAAGTCGTCAAATAATTTACATCTGCTACCAAACAAAACGGCACTAAAAGACGTTGTAGCGTAAGGTTTGTATGTAAGTTGGCGCAGGTATAGGTGACAATTTTTTTTTTCTTTTTTGCACAGATCAAAATTATTTGGCGATCTTTCGTTTGCTTCAGCCTAACGGAAAAATATCGAAATTTTGCCAAAATTTCAGATATATGTACGCTTTTGTATGAAGGCAAAGTCACCACTTAAAAAATATTGAATTTCTATTTCTGATTAATAAAAGATTTCATTTAGGTTTTATATTCAATATCATTTATCGATCTTTGTGTATTTTTAATCACTTAAACAACAATAAAATTTTGCATATTCCATTTTCGGTTTATTTCATTTAAATTTTGGACCAATGTTTGCTTCAATGACACCAAAATGTTTTCTCTATATAGGTTTCGATTTTTTTAGAAAAAAAAAAAAAAAAAAAACTTTTTCTTATCTTTTACAGTCTAGTCTATATATGAAATTTGATTTCATTCCTTTCATCACATATAACTGACAATGTCTCCAAATATGAACAATATATATATATATATATTGCTATTCTGCATTATAAAAGTAGAGATTTTTATCTTCTTTTT
Source organism: Argiope trifasciata (assembly GCA_026543055.1). NCBI lineage: Eukaryota > Metazoa > Arthropoda > Arachnida > Araneae > Araneidae > Argiope > Argiope trifasciata. The sequence goes on from JAPMOQ010060086.1 coordinate 220,101, forward strand.
AAAGATTAAGATTGATTGACCTCAAGATGATTTCTACTTTTCTATACCTAATCAATTTTTTTTCTACATTTATTTATCTTCTATATCTTCTACTTCCTTTCTATATCTTCCACTAAAAAATAAATATATATATTATTTTTCGAATTTAAAATTTGGTTTGGTTCTTTTTGTCATTCAAATATAACATACAATCTGTATGTTCATTTAAAAGGAAACTCTGCTTAAAAAGTAGGTGATATATATAATATATTTCAAAAACTCATTTTCATGGTAATATGTCAAACACTAAATACCCAAAACGTAGTTTAAAAAATATAAATGGAAAAATGTTTACTCTTTAGAAAATTGAGAATAATTGTAAAAGTATGCCATCCAGAAGAACAAAACAAAATTTTACTCGAATTATAATTAAATTCCTTTCTTCTTGCAGAACAACTAAAACAATTGAAGACATAATTCTCAGGATATTCTATTATCTACGAACTACAAACCATTGAAAAATAAAATTCTTTCCAATCAAGAATGTAAAAAAGGACATTTCTCGAAATCCGTAGATAATTTTAACGAATGAACGCGGAAGTGAACTTTTACTTGTTCTATAGCAAAGATGTAGGCAGTTTGTTTCATTTTCTTCCATAGAAATCGTCTGCGTTTATCTGACAATAGAATTATAGAACAGAATTAAAGCGCGGAAGAAAATTTTTCATTCCCTCACTTTCACCTATTGTCCGATGAAACAAATCCGATGACAGCTTTTAACCCCGGAATTTTCTTTTCGAATTCTTCATTGAGTTTTTGATAACGTGAAGAAGAGCTCAATATTCAACTCATCATAAAGTGTCATATTTGAGTTCTGTGATGTTCTCATGGGATCCACTCGTTCTTTTTTTGTTTTGTTTTGTTTTGAATTGCTTTTCAAATCTTCGGCCGGAACAATGACATATTATGCAATAATAATGTCAGCTGCTCCTCGTTTTATTGGAGTATGCAAATTGTTAATGATGAAATCACGATGCTATCAAAAAAGAATTGGATTTGGGATTATGAATTATTCGGTAACTATTGGAATGTTTTCATTTCGTAAAAGAACAATTCTTTTTATTTATGTAATAAATAAGTTTGGATCGACATTGAAGGAAATTATGCAAATAATACTCTAAGGAGCTTAGTTTTATTCAAAAACAAAGATTCAATTTTTAAATTTTATTTTATGCAATGGTTTTCAAATAAAACTTTAGAAGATCTCAAGAATTTATTTTGTTGAATTCTCAGTAAATGTCATTTTTCTTCTCTTCAGCTTTATGATTTTCACAAAATTACATCGGAAAATAATTTATTGAAAATATAATATAAACATAGGTATTTTCAACATTTTCTGTTAATCTTAAACAAGGTATTATTTGTCTGGATGCTGCTTTTTACATTTATCCTAAAACTGCTACGAATTATTTTTTGTATACCTAATGTATCTGTGATTATACAGTTTTTAAACAATTTGATTCTCAGAATTTCGAATAATTTAATTCAATTTCGAATTAATTTTCGAATATTTAAAACAATTCGTTTAATTAAAATCGAATTTTGCATAATAATCTTTATAGTTTGACTTATTGTCTAAAAATAGCTCCATGCATAATTAAGAAAATCGTTCGACAGGTTTTACAGGCATGTAGTTGGATCTAAAGCTTCAAATTTAGCATGCAGTTAGTTCTTAAATAAAAAAAGATATTGTATCATTTTTATATCAGATTTTAAGTTATTAAAATTAACCTTTCTTTAATAATTTCGAAATATATTAATATAAAAAAATAGAAATTCGTTAGATAACTCTAAGAACAATTATTTAAAAGAATATGCTAAAAATATATTTAACACATAACAAAATAGAATGTTTAGAAGAATTAAAAAATTAGGAAATAGAATTTTTTATAAGAATTCTAAAAAAAATCAGAATACTTTAAGGGTTATTTAATGTATTATCCTCTAATTTTTATGTGAGTTTAATAAATGTTCTAAAACTGTTTTTAAATTTAATTTATAATAATATTTTTCATTTTTTTAGTGCTTAGATTTAATCTCACGAATTTCGAATCGATTTTAAACGCAATTTTTAATGTGTACATCATTATTTCTATACAAAATCATAATAAACCTAATTCAAAAATAAAATAAAGTTATAGGATTTCAATTTACAACATTGAGCTAAACTTTCGTATCATTAATTTTTTTTTAATTATGGTAGGTTTCAGTATTACAAATTGATATTTGGTTCATATTCGCATTTATTTAGAAATCGCATTTTTATTCAAACGATTGTTTAAAATTTTTGATTTATCTTTATGTTAATCATTCTTACTTTTACTATTTTTATCGTTCGTTATTCTGAGAGCTAAAGTCATTGTAAATATCCGCAAGAAATCTGACCGATCATGTCTTACATTTCTTATCACCTTTAGTTACTCTTCTAACATCACCGATATTCTCAATAGCATTGTTGGACATGGATCATTTAGGAAACTTTATAGAGGACTCTTGACCTTGAATAAAACCATCCTTTATCAGTTTATTTCCGTCCATAAAACATGCGATTTGATATTTGTCATTCTACAGACTTCGATGTAATCGCTTCATCTGATCTTCTCTCACAATGGAGCAATACTCATTTTCTTCGAACGGGGTTAACTTCAAGAACGAAAGTCCATTACCGTATTCTTCTTGTAATAACTATAATCGAATCGCTTTAATATCAAAAGTCGTTTGGTAACAATGGGACAGGGGTGCTGTCAAGTGGTCAATCGACCCCTTTGGTGTAATGCCTGTTATGAAACACACCTAATGAAGCTGGTATTGCACTTGGTAATTGCTTTGAAAAAATTTAGTCCATTGTGAAGTTTTGACGAAATTTATTTTGAAGTATGATATCTTCGAATACATTAAGTTAATTTTAAAGTACTTAGATATGTAATTTTGTTTTGGTGTCCTTATTTCTTCTATTAACACAGTTTTTTTGACTATTTAGTCTGGAAAAAATTTTCATAATTTTTTACCTGGAAAAGGACATGAAATCGTTTTCTGTTTCTTGTAAAATAAATATTTATTTTGCAATAGATCGTTCGATTTAATTATGTTGATACTAAAATCTTTTATTCCTGTACTATTAATTTTAAATAACAATGTTTTTTCAGAAATAATTTACCAGCATTTTTTGTACTATACACAGTAAAACTATTAGTATTACATCTATAAAGGGATCAATCTAAAAAGACATTTCACCGATTCCTAACTCGAGGTATATTATTTAGATGAACAAAGCTAAATAAATTACTGTGTTTATTATTCTTGAAATATTAATCAATTTTGCTATACTCAATTATATTTTATAAATATAATTTTTACATATACATAAGTATAATTTTTTGTATTTTTTAAAATATAATTAAACAGTATGTAATAAAAATTATTATAATATTCTTATTATAATTAGCTTTTAAAATAGCCCTATAAAGACATTTCTTTTTTTCTTCAATTTCAGCTATTAAACAAGATATAATTAATTAAAAAATATACGATATTTTAGATCAATTTATTAGAATAGATGGAAATTGAAATGCTTATTTATTTTGTAAGTGAATTAATTTATTACCATAAAAATTTTTGGTTTTCTTTCTTTTTTTAAGATTATAAGAAGCTTACAAGTTGTAATTGTTTTGAATGAAATTCAATTAATTTCAATTGCCATATGATTTCATATTATAATTACAGGGTAATAAGTTGAATTAAAACTAATTATAAAAATATATTTTATCACATAGAATATCGGCGGCGGTTGATAAATAAAAGGTTACTTTTAAATGGCTTTCATCTCATATTGATTGTTTTAAAATTTTTATAATTTTGTACACATGGTTTATCCTTCCACTTTGTTGGTGTTATTTTATGTGATCCTGTACATATTGAAGAAAACAATATGTTTTTCACATTGGAGGTTGACAACGAATTTTTGTAAGAAAAATTCTATAACAGAAATTTTTTTTTAAACAAAATAAATTTATAAAATAATCGATTTTATTTTATTTTTAATTATTTAGATAGACATTCATGACTTTTATATATTTTAATAATTAATAAATATTAAAAACTTTTATATATCTTTTACGATTTTATATTTCTAAACTTTTTTTATATTTCTCTCAAATGAACTTTGAAGACACATTTTTTGAACAGAATACATCTTAAACAAAAATCTTTTTAAATAACTGATAAATTATTAAGGTATATATTTTTTATCCTTAACTTTTTTTCATAATTAATGCTCATCTAAAATTCATAATTAATGCACAATTAATTTCCGCTGAGCGTCCCAAAAATATAGTATACTACATATGAATTATTTTTAGCAGGCTTACAAGTTATTTTTAAGAAGAAATTTTTAACGGAACATCTTTTAAACAAATTAATTTATGAAATAATAAATTCATTATTTAGATATATCTTTTTTTATCCTTTAATTCTTTAATTAATGCATATTTTAAATAAGCATGCTAAAATTCAATCTAAATAGTATATTATATCAGTCTAATGTAACAGAATTATTTTTAGCAAGCTAACAAATGATAGCTAAACTTTTCTTCAAGAGAGCCCATTTTAAGGAAAATACATTTATTTAATAATAGATTAATTATGTAAATATATCTTTTTTATTCTTCAATTCTGCCATAATTAATGCACACTAAGCCTGCTAAAAAATACAGTATACAAAATATCATATCAGTCTGATAGAGTATACTGTATCAAAATTATTTTTAGCAAGCTCACAATGGATTTAGAATTTTTCTTTAACAGAATACATTTTAAACAAAGTAAGTTTATAGAATAATTAATTATTTAGTTAGATACATCTTTTTCAAAATTAATGCACATTTAAATATCGTATATATTTCATTAAGCTTGATAAAAATAAATCCGATTAGAATTATTTTTATCAAATCTATTTTTTAGCAGAAATTTTGAAAAAAAATCTCAAAAGATTTTGTTTTTTTTAGTAACGGAACACATTTCAAACAAAATAAATTAATAAAATAATTATTTAATTGTTTAAATATAGCTTTGGAGTTCTTATATTTTCTCATAATTAATATACATTTTAAACTCGTATATATTTCCCTAAGCCTAATAAAATAAATTTGATGCAGTATACTGTACAAAAATTATTTTTAGCAGGTTTACAACGATTATGAAAAAATAATATTTCTAACACAAAGAGGTATTATTTGTCTTGTATGCTTCTTTAATTAAATCATTATGTATTATCTTTAAAAAATGCATGAACGATCTTAAAGATTGTATCAAAAATTGTACTGATGATACCTGTGCTAACAGTGCCTGTAATTTCACCCAGAATAATTAGGAGAAAATTATTTCTTTCGAACGTATCTTACCAGAGCAATACCAAGGAATTCATTTTGTTAGAATTAAATTGCCTAAACCTATCTGATGCATTGTTCTTGCAATCTCATATACTTCATGTCAATCAGCTTTCTTTGGGCGTATATCTGCAAGAATTCATTAAAATCATTGCTTGACGGAGAGTTACAAAATGCGTAATTCATTACAACAAAGAAATCATAAGCGAACAATATGAGAAACTGGACAAAAGGTTTTTAATGATCAAATGAATGATGAAATGAGTATTTTTTGTTTTATAAAACTTGTAACAGATAGAATGGTTGCCATTTTATAATACTTAGTAGCATTTCGTGATGACCGAGGTAACTTATTCAGCTAAAATTGTTCTCCAGGAATGCTTTAAATTTTTTTTAGAAATACAGAAATTGTTAGTATTCTGTGTTAAGGCAGAATCTTTTATTCTGTTTAAATATTTTCTCGGATTAAAAATAAATGTCATTTAAAACTAATGTTTGAAACATATCGATTGTACATGTATCTTTATATAGTAAAATTATGTTCAAACGAAAAAATGTCTGGTCACAGAAGGAATATTTACTTGCAAAATAATGCATGTACTTATTTACTTATAAAAAAAGTAGATGATTTCTTTGGGAATTATCACAATGATATAACAGTGAAATTAGGAAATCAGATAGAATCAGATAGATATTTTATATAAAAAATTATGACAGATAGATAAAGAATAAAAAATTCAGTTCCAAAAATGTAGATAGTTATTGCCACACTGATTCTTGATTAGAAGCTTTTCATTATCATTATCGACTGTGAAACATAACACAGACAAAATACTTTGATTTGGGATATTATAATTTAAGTAAAAAATTGTTTATATTTCCTAAATTTTTGTTATTGCTCCGTTTTTTTAAATTTAAATGCTAGTTTTATTAATGAATTTGCATCCTCTATATAAAGCTAAACATCATTAAAAAATTTAACTTTTAAGTTTCCTAATTCAATAAATAATAAGTATAAAGACTTTTACTATGAAATCAAAAGCAATAGCAATGTTTTATTTTATTTTGCTATTGTTTTCAAGGAAAATCATTAACTTCCAATATTCACTACCAGGGTGCGTTGTGATCAGTCCTAAATAAATTGTTGTTGCAACCAAAGGATTTTAAAATCAAAGGACAAACTCATATCTATTGATTTTATAATCCAAACAGAATCCATGATTTAGAATTAGGTATAGAGGAACAAATCATCATTTTTGCAACAGAACATGTATTTGCGCTATGGGAAATTTTTTATTCCATCAATCCAAAAACATACAACTATAACATATACTTGACATGTGTTGTAAGTTTGCTGCACAATTTTATGATGACGTGTACAAATCGATATTACTTGATCGTCTCATAATTTTACCTTTCTTTGTTTGAACATTATTTTATTGCATAAAAACATAAAATATATACACTACACATCTGGTTGTATAAAGTAGCCTTCATTGGTTCTATGTGCTGCATGATATTGCCTGGATCTTACGAGCAAACTAGTTTGATACTACGCAATCAGACGAACTCATTTTTTCAAGTCAGGAAACGAAAGTGAATCGCGTTCATGTTTCGTTTTTTCATTACACATGAATGAAAATACTTATAAATAATTAGAAATTGGGAGAAAATGCGTCACGTTCGTATTTATTATATCTTTATTATTTATTCTTCTAATAAAGCCAGCAATCATTTTGACACCATATGCCAATAGTCGTGTTAAATTTTTCAGATTTTTAATTATATATAATACACTTTAGCTCAGATATGTGTAGGGAAATATATCTCTTGACAGACAAGTTGTAAATAATTTAGTATAAAACTATATAAAAAAAAAGCAAAAAAAGGAGTAAAAAAGTTTTATCTGTGAATATTTAATTTACGAAAACAGTTTTTTAATTTTTTTGACTGATGTTCTCTTTTTTAAAATAAAGTAAAATAAAATATCCGAATTGTTCTTAAAATAAATTATTGTTTGTTATATGTTATACAAAAGAAATCAGGAAATAGATCTATTGACGAACAAGATATAAATAATTAAAAATAAAACTATTTATGAAAAGCAAAATAATAATAATAATAAATAGAGTAGCAAGGAAAGTTTTACATATGAATAGTTAATTGACGAACATAGTACATTTTGTTATGCTTTCGATTGATATTTTTCTTCTTAAAACACAGAGTAATATAAGTATTCGAATAGTTTTTAGCAAAGTAAGTTCTTGTTACTTTACTAGTTTTTTTTTTTCCATACAAAAATAAAATTCTGATACCATGCATGATAATACCATAACGAATAGAGATAACTTTTAAAATCTCCGATGTCATTTTGTCTGACTGTATCACTTCCGCTTCAAACATATTTTCTTTTTTATAAAAACAAAGTATGCCTTTATAATACTATTGAATAAAAATTGCCTCGTTATTCCAGTTGTTTTAATTTTACTCAAAAGTTATCGACATAGGAAGTAAGCTATGCAAAACAAAACGATTTTTGAAGTCATAATTTACAGTCTGGATAAATAGAGCTGCTATTTTCTCATTTCTTTTCACTTTTAAACATGACTGAACAGTCTTAGATTCTTTCCTGCGATTCATTTTTGTTTGTCTGGACAAATAGTAAGAGAACAACTGCAAACGATAGTGTTCCTAATGTCTGTTGTTTGAAGCGGTAAAGTATCACCTGTTATTAGTTTCACCCTTTCGCTCAGCTTATAGATTTTTTTTTTGTTGCAGGTTTCTGATGTGAAGATAGTTTTATAACATAGTTTTTGTTAGGTTATGAGCGTAGATGTATTGTGCTGATAGAGAAATTTAAATTTTAAAATCGTTTTGTGAGGTATTGTTACATTGACGATATAAACAGAAACGTTAAATGAAAATATATATCATTGTTTTCTATTGTTTTTTAAAGTTAAATCGCTGTAAACTAAATTTTTTTGAAGATAATTACTATCAGATTTTTAAGACACGGTCGTAAAATTTACTCGAAAAAACTGACGCGAAATATTATTTTGTTGCCTTTTTATATATTTGTGGATAAATATATTTTTATTCATTTGATGTAGCTCTTATGTGAATTATTTGTATTATCTAATATGGATTCTTTATTTTAATTTAATAGTTTCATTAAATTGGAATAAGGTCTGTCAAAAATAAAATTAAATATTGTGGATTAATTTTTATTAGTTTTTCAACCGAATTATTGTATTATTCTAACATTTTAATGGATTGTCTTCATTTTGATTTGTTGAATTTCAATGATAATTCATATTATAATATTAATTTACTAACATAACATAATTTCGGACAGATAAATACCATTATCACGAAAACCCTCAATGATTAAATTTAATTGACGTAGTTTGGATGGATGAATTTAAAAACTAATAAAATAAAATTTAAATCTTGTCCGCATTTAAAATTTAATAATATAAAAAGCGAAAATTAAATACTCTGATTTCAACATATATATATTTAAATTTTCAATAATATTTTTATAAGAAAAATTTCAATATGCTCCGAAGTTACATTAGCCTTTTATTAAAATAATTTGTGTTTTTTTTAACCTTGAAAATTAGTGTTGGTTCTTTCTCTAAATTAGTTTTTTTCTTTTAAAAATTAATTGTCTATCGAAATAAGTCTTATGGGTATAATTTAACAAAATATATTCCAATTGTTATTATGAAGACATCGACTAAACCATGATCTTCTTTAATTAAGATTTCTAATAAACAAAAATAAATTGGCTAACAAATAACACAATCATGATGTTCATCAATCATCATCAATTTCCTTTATTTAAAGAACTTGAATCTGGCAATTCTTTCACCACTCTTTTTTTTTTACCTAATCATCTGCGATGTTTATTAATTAATTTACTTCTATTGTTATTTTCTTTTACAATTTTTATTCATTTATTTATGGAGGAAAGTAAAAAAATATGTCAGATATCTTTTATTACAGTTACGTGTCATTGATCTCTGGAAAAAAAGATTTAAAAGATGCCACAAAATAATTACTTCATCCTAATTACAAAATCTTTTATATTGCAGAATAACGGATCATTAGTTGCTTATAATTTGTCTTTGGAGTATTAATATTAAAATAGGAAATTTTTAATTATAAATTAAATTATCGTAGATAAACTTAGTTTGTTATGATTCATTTATATTGTTAACATACTATCATTCTTTTTATTTTTACTATTTTTATCAAACTATCTATTAGTGGCTTTATTCCATCGCACAATTAATGAGTAATATTTTTTTTACCATATAAATCTAACTCATAAATCAAATTCTTTCAATTTGAACAATTTGGGCATTACATTAGGTTGTTTAATTTACCGTTCTGGGGATTTTCTTTTGTCACACAAATGTAGCGCATCTTTTTTTGCTGATGCTCATTATTTTTTTGCCTTTATTAAAATGCTATTAATGACTGAATATTTTGTATAATTTTAAAAGCTTTTATTCCAAATTAACTCTTTATGTATCCATTTGATTCACAATGCTCCAGCTTTACTTAAGAAAAGTAATTTTATAAGTTATCAAATTTCAAAAGTTTATGTTTCCGAAAACATTTCCACAGTTTTGGGCATTAGACAGTTATTTTTTTTGCATTATGTTCGGTTTAGCATCATGTTAATAATTTTTATATAATGATATTTTAGGTACTGTCTTGTTTTATGTATATTGTGGTATGCATCATGAGGAAATCATTCAAAATGCTCAACAAAGACCATTGAATCTAAAATTACCAAATAGAGAGAAAAGTTATTTCTTGAGTAGTATTTGCTCTTCAAGAAATAATTTTTTTAAATTCTAATTAAAGTTTTAATCAAAAGTCATTCTAAATGTTAAGATTACTTTCCTAAATCTTCGGAATATGTTATAACGTGAAGACCAATTCTTATATTAATTTAAAATAAACAAAAAAAGGTTTGCCGTGTCATTAATTTTATTTTTGTGCAGTATTTTTCTTAATTTTAATGAATTTAAACGAATATTTATCAATTAATTGAAAATTGAATATTAAAATTAGAATGCAAATATAGCATAAATAAAATGTGTGAAAATATTTTGTAATTCTGGTTTTGATTATTTTAGGAAATAAATTTATATACGTTCCTTTTGCAATGAAATTAATTTGTTTATGAGTGCATTTGCATAATGCAATTTTTATGCGTGCACTATTATTTCAGTAATTAAATGTTTAGAAATATTATAAAGATTGGCCCAGTATACCTACAACATTATCATGTTCTTATAATTTGAATTAAAAGTTCGAATGGCTTTTAATTTTTTTTCTTCCATTTTCAGCCACTTGCATGGTCATCGGTGTGCTGACCTTCCCTGCCGGATGGGACTCCGAGATCGTCCGGGAAGTGTGTGGACCTCAGGCCGACGATTACAATCCCGGACAGTGTGGAGTTCGATGGGCTTACATCCTGGCCATCATTGGAGTCTGTGACTGCGGTGTACTGGCCGCACTGGCATTCGTCCTCGGAACGCGTTACGTAAAACTACTTCCAGAGCATTACATCACTTCGGGGTCCCTGTATAAAGGTAGTAAGTAATCGGAAATAGTACTTATCTAAAGAATTCTTCTAACGAATATTAATTAAATTAGTTCTTATCGTATTTCGAGATATTTTTTTAATCTTTGCAATGCATATAAAATATATGTATTGTGTCCGCATCTTATCGATACTGATAGATAATTTCTAATAACAACATTTACTATTGAAATCAACGGGATTTGTCTCCCAAAATATTCTAGTATACTTTCTAATGAAGGTGTTATCTCAGAAAACAACTTAGATGGCATTGGTGTTCAGTACTTAGGAAATACTAGCCGCCTTTGGCAACCACCTGGTTCGCCATGAGTAATGCGTTTTAAAATTTTCAATTAAACCACATATTCATTAGCCTTGAAGTAATTCCGGGCATTGATTGGCCTGAAATTAAAAATGTTTTTTCGGTGATGTTACCAAAATATTAAATATGATTTTTTAAAGAAAGCGAAAAAGGGAAAAAATTATTGAATAAATGATTTAGATGTTGCAAACGATTATAGAAACCTTAGCTTTGCATTTATTTTTAAAGAAAATATCACATTTTATATATTTTTTATTTTATCCAGTCACGTGCTAAAAAAACATGGTTAAAATATTTCCTTAAAAATTCGTTAAAAATAGAAGCTTAAGTTAAACATTAAAACACTGATACCATTAGAAAGCTAATGTTTTAATCTTTGACTTGATGCAAAAATTTTGTTTGTGCGATCATATTTTCGGAAGTTATAGCGGGAAAATGTTGAAATTTCTCTTAAATTTTAATTAATGAGCATTATAATAAAAATTCGAAAAAAGGGCTCCGAGGTGCACATTCCCGACCTCCAAGGTATACATGCACCAAATTTGGTAGCTGCAGGTCCAATGGTCTGGCCTGTAGAGCGCCAACACACACACACACACACACACACATTATTATAAGTATAGATTAACTTTTGGTGATTTGTGAATTTGTTTTTTGCCTCTCCGAATTTTTACTGCCATGATGGTACGACCTTTGGCAAAATTTATGGGGATTAAACTCTAACAGGAGATTAATAGTATCCAAAAATCGAATTAGTGAATTAGTGTTTTTCTCAATAATTTGAAATCAAAATTTGGCACGTAACTGCAATTGTGGCCAAATTTGATATTTTTAAATTATTTCATTATTGAGTTATGGCATTTAAATGCTTCTAAGTAGAAGTAAACATGCCAGAATGGAAGTAAACATGATTACAACAAAACGAATAATCCTAGAATGAATAAAATTAAATGGAAAAATTTAACATACAAAGTGTAGATATGCGTCAAAATTGAGCCAATATTTAGTTTGCTTCACTGTACGATGCTGTTAAATAAAGACTTAACTGGTAAAAGCAAGCCTGAAGTATTATTTTATCCGGCCGCGTATTGCAGTACTTTCACTTTTTGAAAGTGGCAACATGTATAAAATCAGATTCTAAAAATAAAGGGGAAGAAGAGTCGCTCGATTGAAATATCTGATACTGATTTTACTTTTAAAAGGTTAGAGGAGAAAGAGAAACGAATTTGTTATTTGCAATTCTCAAAAGATGTAACACAAAAGGCCCTCCAAATTCTAAGTAATCGTAGGTTTCATGACTCTGATCAAAATCCACTTTTTACCACTTTTGATTGAGAATGCACGAGGATATTTTGGATATAACATCCCCATCAATTTTTATATCAAATTTATAAAGCAAGTGAGCATTGTGCCTCTGAATTATTTAAGTATAAATGTGATTGATAACATGGTTTTAGATTTTGCCATTTTAAAGACCTTGGTGATGATAAATTAAGGCAACATCTTCAAACAATAGCTGAAGAAAAGAACTTTGAAGAGAACGGGGGTGGTTAAAATCGGTGAGGGTAGTAAATTATCTACATTTTGAGAATAATCTGCATTTTGTAGGTCTAGATTTTGCTTTAGTCAAATAACCTTGCATATGGGAAGTCATCCATTCCAAGATAAAACAAGATCTAGGTCAGATTATTCTGATGCTACACATGCATATTTTTATGAATTTATTTCTCTCATTATAAATCTTTTAACTTTATTTTTATAGTTAGAATCGTAATGTGCGCATTATTGCTGTAAAGGAATTTCGTGATGTGTTTTTGAGAATTTAACTGGCATTTATTTCAAAAGTCTTCGAAATTATTTTTAATAAATAACATGAGATTAATTCTGTTTTAAATCAAACAGCCTGTAATTTTGAGGCAATAAAATGAGATTTCAAAATCTTAATATTAATAAAATAATGTGGCTGTGTAACTCTGTTGCATATTTCTTCCTAAACAATTAAACCAATTTCATTCAAAATTCGTGTATTTATAATTCAAGGTAAAATATAGAATACTGTAAATTTTTTAAAGTGAAAAACTTGTTAAATATTCAATTAACTAAAAATTGATCAAAATTTTTCAGTAAATTTTGTAAAATTTATTCGAGAAGAAGTATTTTCACACCGTTTTAAACCATTTTTTATGCCATTTTAAGCCTTTTCAATGATATCAGTTTCGTTTCTATGTAATTTTTTCTTCAGTTTCTTATTATTTTTTAAAAATTCAATTAATAATTGAATGCAAGATGATTATTTTAGAATGCGAAAAGTTTTTAGATATGCTTTGCTCGCAATGGTGAGACTTTGAACTGTTCTGTTGTTTTTGCGAAATCTTGTTTTACTCACTATTTTTGTATTATTTTTTAAAGATATCTTTCTGACTTTTTTATTTTAAAATAATTCTACAGTTTATTTTATTGGATAAAGAATTATTACCGTTTAAATCTTTTGTTATCTTTAATAACATATGTTAAACAATACATAAATATCATCATAATAAAAAAAATACTGCATAAATCATTATTCCAAAATTTCATTAAAATTCTTCTTATGCACCATATTTTGTTAGCTCATTTTTATATATTTATTAACACAAATTAATAACGTATGAAGAAAATTAGCAATCTGATATTTTTAAAAATCGTTTTCATTTTTCAATTTAAATTCATTCTCATTTTAATTTGTAAAAAAAAAATATTTCAGACGATAAACGATGCTGCGCGTTATAATATTTTTAATGAAAGTTGTTATCCTATTAAAAGTAGACATGGAAACATTTTCATCTAAAGCATTAATGTCTATAGTAAATAGCATTTAAAAAAGTATAAAAATTCAATTAAAAAAGAAAATAAAGTAATAAATCTATTTCATCGTGCTTAAATCAATTGCTTTCGTTATATATCTATGTCTTCTAATGCGGAAGACTTTTTTTAATATTCATATGTGAGCACCCAAAATAATTATCTGAAACCGCTTTCAGATTTTAATGGAAATACCTAAATAATTTGTTTAACCTTTAGGAAGTTGTTTTTCTTATTAAATCAACACGAATAACATTAAGTTCTATTTGTAAAAGAAACAACCTTTTAGAACGCATATATTAATAAATAAGAAAAAGTTTATTCTCAGAATAAACAATTAATCCAATATGTTGCCACAAGTAGCTCTGGTATTTTACACTATAAAGATTCCTTATTATTATGATATAGATAAACAGTTGTTGTTTATTTGAAGTGTTGGTTGAAGCAAGAACCATATTTTGCTATGCTGCAAGTACACAGAAATTAAACTGTATATAAATGTTTTAATCTACATCTAACATTGAATATCATAGAGCTTCTTCATGAATATACGTAAAATGACAATGATCTTGCTCAACTTAATTTGCATATTGATTGTGGGTTTTTACTTTTTCTGCGTGGTTGTTTAATATCTTCTAGTTAAATCAAGGTGAACTAGGAAATTATGGTACATTACTGTTACAACTAACAAGATCGGTGCGACATTCATTTAAAATATGTCCTTCATTGTCCATTTTGTTGCACGCAAAGCAACAATAACATACAATTTATCATAAGCGTAACATTTAAAGTTTGGCCAGAGCCAAGCCTTAAAGACGAATAAATATAACTGAAAAATCAAACAAAATTGCTTATAGAGAAATATCTCAAAGAAATGATCAATAAAATTCAAAAAGACTCATTAGATAAAATTGTTTATGAACATGTTCTTAACTGTCTATTTTTTTCTGTTTTATTTAGGTGAAGTGAACAGCGCCTTCATTGCTGACAACCAATCGACTCCATCCAGAAAATCAACCAATATCCAGCCTGTCATGGTAGTGCCACCTGGTGTTGAGTCTGATCACTATTCTGAATACTCACACCACACATTGCGTTCCAACAAAGGTTTCAGGCAGGATACTTTCAGCAACAACTCCGTGGCAAATTTTCAATTGTAAACACATTTTCGAAAGTGAAGAAACATTTTGAGAACTATTTGAGTTCAAATTTATAAGCACTTTGATGTTTTAGTGAACATCGACTGCTTATAAATATGTGCTGATATCATCGAGTAGACAGTATTGTCTATCTAAGATGAGTGTGCCACCATGGCATCAATTAGATGCCATTTTTGACTTTTAAGTGCAATTCATAAGAGACTTATTTGAGAGATTTTATTGGACCATTTTGAAAGAAATATCGAATAATTGCAATTTTAGAATCCATAATTAAATGATGTAGAATGGACGAGTAATGAGTTATTCAGTTTTGAGATTATGACATTTACATTTTTAATGTTGTATTTTTTTATTTCAGTTGATATTTTTAGATTTTATTACAAATTTTTATACTTTCAGAGTATGATAAGAAATTAATTCTAAGTTGAAGTGAATGATTTGCCATTTATTGTTTGATTTCGTGTCTTTTTTTTGGGGGGGGGGGAATTCTAAGATAACAAAATAAGGCAAATCTCATTTCATTTGTTGAGTTTTACGACTTTTTAGAATTTCTCATAGAAATATATATGTATCAAGTAGACTTTATGTTTAGATGGATTTCATGCAATATCAGAAATGTGAATAATTAAATATTTTTTTCTAGTGAATATTTAAATATTTTTTTGCCATTTTAGTATACAAATTAACTCAAGACATTTACAAGAAACTCAAAGATTCTTGCAAAGATTAAGAGTTTCTGTATATATTTTTTATTTAATATCTGTCCATCATTTCTAACTTTTATTTTAAGCAAAAGAAATCAACAAACAAAAAGAAACTACTGTTGCAATTATTCATATATAATAATCAAATAAGTACATATTATATATCTCCTGAAATATTAAGTCAGCTGTATTTTTCATGCTGGTGTAAAGGTTGAATGGATATAAATTGGTGATATATTTAAGAATTTTTATTTACGTTGAAGATAGAACTGCTAGAATATCTATTTTTATGTTCAGATAAGTCAAGATTTTGAGGGATTACTCCTTGAGTCCAGCTGGAGCCCAAAATAAGGGAAAGCATTTATTTCTTGTTTACCTTAAGAGATATTGAGCTTGTATAGGGTGCGAGCAGGAGAGCTTGCATAGTAGTGTTTTTCAGTGCCGAATCATCAGACAAAGTGTAATAGGTAACTAGAGGTCTCATTATTATTTTGTGGTATTCCATGGGCTGATATCTTTTTGCTCCATATGATTTACAGTGCCCCCTATATTTTAACTTATTAGAATTCTTAGAATTCACAATTTCTTTTGGATTTTCCAATGCTTTTAAAATACCATAGCAGCACACAAATACTGTGCAATACTGTATGACATTGATCAATATTCACAATATTGTATAATATTGTGGAATGTTGATTAATATCATATAATGTCGAACAATATTGTATAATATTGTGGAATGTTGATTAATATCATATAATGTCGAACAATATTGTATAATATTGTGGAATGGTGATTAATATCATATAATGTCGAAGAATATTGTATAATATTGTGGAATGTTGATTAATATCATATAATGTCGAACAATATTGTATAATATTGTGGAATGTTGATTAATATCATATAATGTCGAAGAATATTGTATAATATTGATTAATATCATATAATGTCGAACAATATTGTACAATATTGTGCAACAGGCAGTGCTAACTGGGTAGCTAATAAATTAATGTAGTACGTTTTATTTCGATACCTGGCCGATTAACTTACAAGTCAACTCCCCTTAAAAACTTTTTAAGCTTTCATTTTTTTACCATTTTGTTTAAAATAATCCTTTAAATTTAAATACTCAAATGCCAGATATTGAAGTACTATGTTGATGGTGACCAATAATTGAATGTTTTCTGCCATTACAATTTATCATAATATATATTATTTAAAAACTACTTGAGTAAAGAAAGAGTAAAATCAAGTAAGAATATGTTTTAGAAGTTATGGAGAAGAAAGGTAACCCCAAAACCAGAGTAGCCTAGAGTTTTCCTGCTGGATTTAATCTGCCCTTTAGTGTTTTACCTTGAGGCTCATGTAAGCCGTTGGTGGCCCATTATCTCTTTAAGCCAAGATTTTGCCAAATCTAAGACATGGACCAACTGATAAAAGCATGAAATTGAGAGTTGATATTTTAATTATTTTCGATAGAATTACAAGATAAGATTGCCATTCTAAGTCATGAAATGTGGTGATATTGATGAAGAACACGTTTCGTTGTTAGTCTTTGCTCTTTGATGGAGCTGATATATTTTTTGATAAAGTACTTATTTGTTATTTCATAAATGTTGACCTGCTTATTTGTATATTTTATAATTTTTCTTCAATTTTTTATATATAAAGAATGTTTTAAAATCATAGGATACTCAAAAATATTGTTATGATGGCTAACTACAATATTTTAAATACTTCCCCAAATGTTAATTTTTTTTCAAATATAATTTTCAAAGTTTGTGATAATTCTGATCAAAATTGTATGATATAGGGAATCAATATTGTACAATATTGGGGAACAATATAGTACAATATTGGGGAACAATGTAGTACAATATTGGGGAACAATATAGTACAATATTGGGGAACAATATAGTACAACAATATTCAACAAATTTCAAAGCATGGCATATTACTATATACTTCCTGGTTATTTCAACATGTTTTAGAACGTAAGATAAGAGGTAGATCCTTTTTTTCAAAACTCATTGTTATTGATTTGGATTTTTTTAAGTCTTCGTTTATATTTAATGAAAAGACTGTATTTTTCTAATATTATCCATCTTTGTTTTCGCCGCAATTAGAGAATGTATGGATATTATACTGAAAATTAAGGGACAAAATTAGTATTTTGATTGTCGGTTCATCTGAAATATTATTCATTTTGGTAAAATTATAAAATTTTCAATTTTAGATTGAAAATATATTCTCAGAAAATGTCTTGTTTTATTTCAGTAAAAAATAATCAAAATATAGCGTAAATTTTATCTTCAGATATTTGCATTTTTATTACAAATACGCTCAAGATTTATTAAAAATTTTCTTTCACAGTTTAATGCAAAGTGATTTTTGTAGCTTTGTTTATTTCTTTTGTATTATTTCAATTTAACTTTTTTATAAATTTACTCTTTGAAGATAAGATATTTAATAGAGTTCAATACGAATATCGGATGCAAATCTTTTACGATGACTTGAGGATGCCATCTTGAAACATATTGCACCACACGGGCATTTTTTAGTAGTGTTCGACGAGAAGATAAATAATGTGGCTCTTTTATGCAAAATTGTTGGTTTGTAAACACTGTATGAATTGTGCTTATTATATTTTGTACATATTGAAATTTAAACATTATTATGCTCATGTTGTCCGTTTATATGTATATCTATGGTTTAATAAAAATATTTTGTAAATTCTGTGTTTGTTGTCATTTATTTCATAGCATCTTCTGATAAAAATTTTTTATCATTCACACTGAAAAAGGTTTTATGTCAAACATTTCAACCTGGCTTTAATTTACAAGATGATGTCCTACATTTTGTTAAAGATGTCAACCAGCCATTCATAAAAAGCTAGAGAATTTATAAATTGCTTACATTTCTAATACAATAAAGCAATGCTTCGTGAAAAAGTAATGCTATATAGTGTTCCTAGTTTTTGTGGCATAGACAATTTATAATACTTTGGAAATAATAGAAAAAAAAAACTTCTAAATGAATAATTAATCTTAACAACATAAAGTTCCCAACAAAACTGTTGCGATATTCATCGTATTGCAGTTGTCGGGATTTGTTTAGCAGTCTGCCGATAGCATATAATTTATTGTGCTAACAGAATAGAACGAAAAAGTGATTGAAATCTAAACTATCTACCTTTATTAGCACGAAGTTTTTCTCATTATTAGCATACTTATGCGATATTTTCATAAATATTTATCTTTCTAAAATTGATTTAAAGTTTCAGTATATCTGTCCTCTCTGAAAATATTCGAATCGCATTACATTTGAATTATATTTATAAATATCCTTCAACATATCAATAATATTTCAAATTCAAGCCTTTACATGCATGTGTGCTAAGAACACAAAAATGAATGTGCCTTCCTTTCTATATGTGTGTGTGCTGGAGCTCTAATAGCCATACCGTTTGACTAATAATCAACCAATCTGCTAAACACTAACTTCCCATTAAGAGAGGAAATCAGCACCTTAAAGTGATGTTTTTGAAATTTGAGTTATTTAAAAGTTAAGCTGTAAAAAAATAAATTTCACAACTTAAAAAAAAAATTTTAATTCTTTTTTATGATACTAATTTAATATTTTTGTGTATACTAATTGTTTGTTTTGCTATATACATTATTTGTTATACTATTTATATACATATACCTATATTTTGTTTATACTAATTTAATATTAAGTGTTCTTAAATTTTAATAATTATTAAAAAATTGTTTAATTTTCAGCTACAGATTTCATTGTTGCAATGAAGTTTAATGTTATTGTTTCATTCGAATATTAAGTTACTTGATTTTCTCCTATTGTTTAAAGCTAAAGAAGAAAATGTCATATATAACGTTGATGTAGTTTATCAGACGAATAAAGTAGACTACTTTTAGAAAACAGATCAATCGGAATTTTTTTTTAAAAATAGAATTTGGGTGTTATAGGACTGATCTACAGAAGTAAGGTTCATGCACACAAAAATATTAGGTAAGGGAATTAAAATAATTCGAATTAAATTTCGGAAAATTTGGAGAAATAATGGACATGAAATATCTAAAGTATTTACTTAAATTCAAATAAAATCAATATTCCCGGCAAACCATCTAATCTTCAACGGCTACTAGATTTTTTTAAATGTTTTCTAAGTTTTAATATAAAATACGCTTTAAAATGTTGAAGTTTTACCACTTTTACAATTAAGGTTTAATGTCAATCGAGTAAAAGCGAAATATTTTAAAGTGAATCCATTTTTAAACAATACTTCCTTTCCCTGTTAAATAATAGGACTTTTAAAAATTTATAAAGAAAGTTTAGGAAAAGCATAGCACAATCAACAAAAAGACTTATATCTTCTAAAATAGTGTAAATAGTGTAGTCTATCAAAATTTGAAGTTTTAAAATATTTTGCTACTGTTAAACAAAATATTGAAATTTTAGAAGGCATTAACTATTTGTCAACGATGGTAATATATTTTTAAAAAGATTGCTTTTTTCAAATGCAGTTCAAAATATTTTAAACTTTTTTTTAACGTAAAGCGCAAATTTCGGAAAAAGGTATCTGTAACTGAAAGGATAAGGAAGTAACAATAACCGGAAGTTTAAAACCATGCATAGTTGAAAGGATTCGGAACAATTATTATTCATGCATACAAAAGTATCCCTTAATAAAAGTAAAAAAGAAACTGTAGTTCTTAAAAAATTTAATAATTATTGTAAAAGGAAACTATAGTGTTGATGGGCAGACAGAGCGCTATGTTCCGTACTTCTAATAGAATGCTTCCTAATTTTTTTCTAATCTAATAGAATGTTTCCTGTCCAAGTAATTTCCTTGTAAAAGAACTTGATAATTCTTTCATTTTCCCTGTATAGAGATATATTATTTATTTAGTTTCTCATTTGTGAAGCTTAAAATGTCTTCTGACAGTCATAGAATTCGATAAATGTATAATTGTATACGATTCTACAAATGTATGTTGAATCAGTATATATATATGTACCAGTATGCTTTTGACATTATTGAGTCCTAAAATCTATTTTTGAAATTATATCCATTTTAAAATTATCCAAATTTAAATGATCACCGAGCATGATCACTCAAAAAAGAATCTGCTAGTTGAATAATTTTTCTGAACAAAATAAAATTATTGCCAGAATACATTATTAACACATATCATATGTTTAATGAAATTTGTTAATGAACTGACGGTATGTTCATTCATAATATAGCACACAAAATAGTTCACATAAAATAGCAAAGAGACAGATAAATGTCCATTTGGAGTATGCTAATTATCATCAGAATAGTCGAGGAGTATCGAATTTTTAAACAAATTTTTGTTTATTTGGTTGTATATTTGAAACTGAAACTGAACATGATGATAACGTGATAACTAAAACCACAACACCTAAATAAATGATCTAGATTGCCATTATGCAAACAATTTTGAAATCAGTATCAAATATTTTAATCAAATGGATAACTAGAAGCAATTAAAAATGTGTATTTGATTCTGTTTGGAATATAATAGCATCATAAAACAACAGACATCACAAAAGCCCTATGACATTTGGCTCTATGGAGATGCCCCAGACACTCTAATAAACTGGCGGAGCACTGTAGTTTGAATAAAAGCATACAAAAGAGATTTACAGACATATAGTCCTTAGTTTTTCAGGAGATTCAGTATCTCGCAGGAAACTTATTTGCCTCTTGTTGAACTGAGGTGCTCGATTTTCTTTTTTCGACATAATAATGTATATCTCCCAGAGAAATTATATTTATAACACAGTGTCTCCCATGTTGGTTACTACAAGTCATAGTTGTCCTAAATGCTCTCCTTAACCATCGATGATGCAACTTCATGGATGATATCAACGTTCTGAGAAAATCTGTTATTTTTTGCACTTCTAAGATTTGTTTAATTACATGGATATGCGCTTGTGGTGGCAAGTTCATAAGCCAGATAACAACTTCCAGACCGGAGTGTACACTTTTATTTAGAGGTTATTTTACACAGCTACGGATCAATGGTCCTGATTTCGAAGCTCAAGAATGCACATTGGTGACCATAGTTTTGAATAAACAAGAGCAACCTTCATGTTGCTGTCTACCGGTAGCAAAAGTTGCCTTAACGCTTGGCTCAACAAAAACGTTAATGTGGTAATGTGATGGTAAGCTCATAAGCCCCATAACAACTTGCGGACACGAATGTACATTTTCTTCTAGGGGTTATGTTACATGACTACGGACCCCATGGTCCCGAGATCGAATCTCTGGAATGCACACGTGTATGGACATACATAATTTGAATAATATCAGGAAATAAATATTATCTAGTTTAAATCAAGCTCAGAAATTAATATTTTCCCTAAAATTTCCATTTCAAGTAAATACTGTCTATACACGTCAACTCTTTAAAATCTCTTATCAAAGCTATCACGTGAAGAACAGTCGCAGAAGTAAACATTTGTACGCATACGCTTTTCCTGATTGTGAATAAATTTTTAAGTATATAATTACAAAAATTCAGCAAGTTTGATAGTTTAAAAATCGGTATAAATATTTAACATCGTTATTGTAGACACTAAATTTAATTTGAATTTGATAAGTCAGATATTTATTGATTTTCGTTCTGTACCATGTAAAACGGGTAGGCGTGATGACTAAAAAAATAATGAATTAAATATATTAAATTAGTGTGTCATTTTTGGACTACAAGTGTAGTTTAAGGTCAACTTTTTTCTAATCTATTTGAAAAAACGCGCCTAAAATACATATCTGGACTTCGGATACTATTAACGCATGCCAGGGATTAATAGACAAAAGAAAAAAAAGCTCCTAATGATAACATATTAAGCTTGATTAAATATATTAAGTTTGATTAAATTAATTAAAAAAATTAACTTCATTTTTTAACTTTTCTACACCAGTGCCATGAAAATCTTTAAATTTTTTTACGAATCTGTTAGAGAGTGCGCTATTTAGTTTTGAGGAGACCACTCACACTGACTTTTTCATCTGCTGTCCAGAGTCAGATCAATAATATCGAAAACTTTGAAGATAATTTAAATTGAAATACATAAAGTAATTTTTTTTTTAATTTCAGAAAAATAGAAGGAAAACCCTTTTTGAAATTACCATAACATTGATGAAAGCTATTCATGTCTTAATAAAAGATAACTTCCGATGCTAGCATATTATAATGTTGTCATCGCTTTTTAAAAAAATTATTGAAGATGCGATTCAGCTTCATTACATCGATGACTGGAAAACACTATTCAAATCTGAAATCCTTTAAACCATATGAACTGCTTAATTTTCCCCTCCATTTTCATTTTTTCTTTTCCATCTAACGCAGTGGTGGGGAAACTTTTTTTTAAGACGGGCCATTTGTAATAACTAGACGATCGTAGCGGGCCAAAGAATAATGCTTAATCCTTAAAAAATTTATGTGTTCTATAAACATATACATATATTCTTACATACACTTATTATTTTAATAGTAAAAAAGCAAAAGGTAGGAAAATTATAAGCACAAAATATAAAATGAATTTAGTGTAGTTTTTGATGTGAATTATTATCACTTTATTTTCTGGTGCCATTACTGGTTGATGGTGCATGAGAAAAATGAAATTGAGACTGTTTTATCAAAATGTCATCATAGTCCGGTTCCATTTGCGAAGCAGAAATTCTTAAAACTGATGAAAGGTGCTCATCTGTAATTCTGTTTCTTAAAGAAGTTTTCCTAAGCTTCATTGTTGAAAAGATTTGTTCGCATACATAAGATGAGCCGAACATTGTCATTATCTTCATTGCATGAGTAATTAGATTTGGGAAATTATCTGGACTTAAATTTTTATAAAATTCTAGTAATGGTACTGTATGAAAAGTTTGTTTCATGAGAGTATTACAGTTCAGTTCTATTAACTCAAGTTGAAATTTATTATCAACTTCATCGTAATTAACATTGAATGGGGTCGCAAAAATACTAAACTCTGTTTCGGTTTTTTCTAAAGTCCTGAAATCTCCTTTCAAATTCTGAAGATAGTTTTCTCAAAATTATTTCGTATTTTTTAATCTTATTGTTTGATATAGTAAATTTTAAAGATTGTATTCTTGGAAACTAAGAAAAATCAGATTTAGAGATCTGATTAGCAAATAATAATAATTCTAATTTGAAACTCTTCAGGTATTGCTAAATATCGTGAAGAAACTGATTTTTCTCTTGCAATTTGAGATTAAGTTGATTCATGTGTACGAGGAGGTCTGTGAAAAAAGCGAAATCAGAAAGCCACGTTTCGTTTTCTAAGACGTCAAATTAATTATAAATGTCTTTAATAAGAAGAAAATTCACAATATGAGGGTCGTCACATTACGAAGTAGTTTAGTTTAGTTATATTAACGTCCCGTTTTAAAGCAACACGAGGGCTATTTTGGGACGGACCTCGTAATTTTGAACCACGGTGAGATGACGAGGACGACACCTGAAGTGGCACCCCCCTCTCCACACCACGCCACACCAGCGGGAGGACGTTTGGCCTGACAGATTTAACGTGCAAGAGACCCCCTCACACGACGGCTCTTCAGGGGAATCGAGTCTCGAACCTGCAACACTCCGGTTCCGAAGCCGAGACCTTACCACCAGGCCACCGCGGCCCCATTACGAAGTAAGAATGCGTTCAAACATTCTCACGACGGCACTCTTAAACGGGCCGGAATACAACTTTCCGCGGGCCGGATTTGGCCCGCGGGCCGTAGTTTCCCCATCACTGATCTAATGTATACATCCTCATTCTCTTTCCTCAATACGTATTCGATTATTCCGTTCTTCACCAAGAGAAAATTCGACGGGTTTCATTATGTTATATCAATTTTCTAATACGCAGCATCTGTAGGATTAATTTAGGACGAACCTTATAATTTTGAAGCATTTTCAAATATCAAATACATGCTTCAACCTAAAATGACAGAATTTAATGCATACAAGAATTTTTAGTAGAATGATGCAATGAAAAATATTATTGGCAAACATACATAGGAATATTTATGAAATATTAAAATTATATAAAAACTAATGTGGAAATTAATATAACTAGAAAGCTATACTTCTAAAAAAAGTGATTTTCATGCGATAGTTTGTTTTCAAAATTATTGAAGAAAATCGTTAATAATTTCATTAATCGAATATTAATCAAATTTTTGAAAAATACATTATTAGTAAGATTTTCACAAGTTAACCATACATTCAATCTTTGTTGACTAAATTGTTTGCTTCTTCTTACAGCGAGACACAAGTTATATTGTCATTCTATAAAATTCTATCATGCAAAAATCTTTTTTATCTAAAATTTTGATTTGATATTTTTCATCTAAAATTTTGATAAGATTTTTACTACAATTTTGTAGGAATATTTATATTTTTCCTCTTAAAAGTATTATTTCTTTGTATTTGGGAATATAATTTTGAATTTATTCAACTTCAAATTCTTAGTTTGAAGCACGATTCCTTTACATCAAAATTATAAATTAAAATTTGTGGATTATAACGATTTGTTTTGTTTCTTAAATATAGATGGCAGCACAACTTAAAAAGATAAGTGTTGCTCATTTTTTTTTTTTTTTCGCGAATGCTTTTTTCCAGTCTATGATTAATTCTCTGCCAATCTATTTACATGGAAAAAATTTTATGTGTCAAAGGAATTTATGTTTTTAGAATTTATGTACAAAAGAATGTGTTTTTAATATAATAATTTATAGGATTCAGGTTGTGAGAGTAATTAAAACAATGACATCTATGTTTACTGTTTAATCTACTGTTTACTTATTATGCTTTCAGTGCTTATAGCAATTAATTAAAATGGGAGTAAAAAGTTTTATATGGAAATAAAACTGGCATCACTGACTCTTTGAATTTTAAAATAAAGTGAAAATTCTATATATAATATATTCAAAATTCAGAAATAATATATTCAAAAATTAATAAGGGACAAATTAATTCAATTTTAATTAAAAATTAATTAAAATTTTGAAAAATCCTTTTTAAATGTATATCTTCTATTTAAAAATTGTAGAATAATTTGCATTAGAGCCATTTAATGTATGAGTTCAGCTGATAAATTGATTATTAAAAATGATGACTGATAAATCAAGTATGAAAAATGTCATTCTTAATATATTTATTTTTATTTTTTATTATAATGCTCGTGCTGCCATCTGTCGAATTCTTGATAAATGGAAAAATTAATGTCTCCGTGTAAATTTAAGATTAAAAAAATCTTTTCGTGGCTTATGAATATTTAAAAAGAACTTCAATTTTGAAAGTAACAAATCACTTTACTAAATATTAACCCAAATGGACAATAGTTTGCAAATAAAGCGAAAACTTTTTAATAAATAGATTTAAAACAGCCAGGGGAATTTCCAATAATAGAGAAAGAATAAATTGAATCATTTGATCGAGTTTATTTATCTACCAATTTTAATTTTATAAAAGGTAAGAGCAAAATATTTCTGTTGCCAAATATACCAATAGAAATAGAGGCGTCTTTCAATTTTATTATACAAATGGCAACATTTTTCATTTAATGATTGATTGTAGTATTTTTGTAGAGACAATACTATTGTTGGTCATAATGTATGAATTTGTAAAATAGGTAAGTAATTTCAAGGCCTTTCATAATTAGTAAAAATATATTTTAGGTTTCTTCTCACCTCGCCAAGGATGCCACAATCACAAGGCATCAAAATCAAAAATCAAGATGACTGATAATTGATAGTTTATCAGATAAACAAATTTGCTTATCTTATCAGCCATCTTGATTGATGATTGACATTGTTGGCATTGAAAGTGCCACATCACTCCGGTGCGACCGGAGTTTAACCCTGTCACTTGGCACATTTTTCAAAAATCGCCAGCAACGGTTTTCGGATTGATTTCCGGAGTGTGCTGAATTTTAGGCTTGATTACAATTACTTAGGTATAATATTAGCGCGTTTTCGCTCACTTGGCGAAGTGGCTGGGATAAACGCAGGTTCGCCCCATCGTCTACTGTTTGGTACGATTTTCAGTCACTAACATGGTTGGCTAACTCGTCTTGTTTCTTGTAACTGTAATATCTCCGCTTATAGCTACAGAAAATTGCGCCAAATAAATGGTCGATTTCGACGTCAATTTTATTGGCACCCTTGGCGAGGTGAGGAGTCATCCTAAATTAAGTATCGATTTTTTTAACGATAAAATCAATCTCTGTTGAAGTAAGAGGCACACTAAAATAGAATTTCACCAAATATACTCGACGTCGAAAAATGACTCGATTATGAAAGGATTTTTGTGCTGTTGATATCTTCAAATGTAGTAATAATTTCAGCTCGTTCGACCAATTTTCAATAAATTGACATTAATTTGGCCGCTTGGGAAGAAGATTTGGTGAAAATGTGCTTTGAGTCCCCTGCTTGGGGCATTTTCAAAAAGCCGCCAACTGGCCCGTTTTTACGTGTTGTCTCGCGGAGTTGAATGCACTGAAAGACACTACGCAAAAACGCGCCAGTTGGCGACTTTTTGAAAATGTGCCAAGCAGGGGATCCAAAGCACAGATTAACCGAAGATTTATTCAGTCTTAGGGTCGATCTTATTTTAGCCCACCATTGGCGAATAATAAGAATTTTTTGGCGAAAGGTAAGAATTCTTTTTTCTTAACCTTTTAATTCAAATACTTTCGATTTGGCAAGATTTTGAAAAATTGGCGAGATTTTGAAAAAGTCGCCAGAGGTGGGCTAAAATAGGATTTTACCAAGTCTTATCAGAATAAGTCTTATTCGGGTCAAAACAAATGGGATGAGTTGATTATTTTATTGTTGGTAAATTGACATTAGCACTATGATGTCAATAGATTCATACTATAGTAGATTTCAACAACAATATTTCAAAGAATGCTGGTGAAAGATAACCATCTGTATCCTTTTATTATTATCACTTACAAAAATCCCTCTTCTATTTTTTTTTACCTTCAGCTGAAAGATTACGAATAGTTGTACAAAGCAGCTAGCCAGAAGTTAGGGAAAACAGCACATTTTAAGTCATATGAATACTGGGTAATCCTATTTTAGCCCACCTCTGGCAACTTTTTCAAAATCTCGCCAATTTTTCAAAATTTTGCCAAATCGAAAGTATTTGATTAGTGGGTGGGTATTAGACTTCGCAGCCATCGGGCGTACAAAATAAGCGCTCCGTAAGGTTGCCGTATTTCTCTTCAGATGATGTTAGGGTTGCCATTTTGAAATCCTTATCGTTGATTATTTGGCTAGATTTTGAAAAAGTCGCCAGATGTGGGCTAAAATAATATCGACCCGAATACAGAACTTAGATAATTTGAGCACTTATTAATTACCGATTGGCAATTCCTTGGTAATAATTTTTATATATAATTTTTTAATAAATATGCCAAGTTTATATTATGTCAGTTATAAGATGTCCAGTAGGTAGAGAATGCGTTGAAAGGTTAAAAATGCTGTTCGGTTGATGGCAAGTAATTGTCTTGGCGGGACAACAGCATGCTTATTATAATTTTCTCTTACTGTGCATGAGTTTGTAGAACTTGGCAGTATTTTTGGAGTGAAAAAAGTGATCATTTATGATAGATTGATTCCAACATTTTTTTTCTGAAGTGAGGTAGTGTTTTTTTCTCCATTTTATTTACCATTTCTTTTTTATAGTTTCCTAAATTTAAGTATTTTGATCTTTTTTTATTTATTTTATCCTTTTTCTTTGTGTAGATATCCATCATTTTAATATGACACGCAATGATTAAGAAAAAAAGGGACGCCAAAATGGCAATGTAGAACCAAGCATGGAACGCCTGAATCTATCTTATGGAATTGTGACATATATAAATGAGTCCTTTTCTACGCATGCTCTAATTATTGGCCGTCTAATGATTGGCCAAGTGTAAAATCGGTATTGACTTCAATAATTTCAACATCTTTTAATATAAAAAGATGCTTATTTTCTTCTAGTAAGTTAGAAGTGCGCTCATAGGGTTGCAATGCCAATTTGGTTTGGATGTTATATTTGGCGACTTTTGTCTCTTTTACCGTTAATTACTAAATACCATTTTCTGTAAATTTTAATAGCATATTAGGGAGAAAGTGCGATGTTTTGTAACTACGTTTCCTACATTTCTTTTTCCTTGAGAAAATCCATTTAATTGTGGTGTAAGACTTAAGATATTTTTCAAGTTTTAATCCTTGAATTAAAAAATTTTAGTGCAATAATAAACTTAGCTTTCTTATATTTATTAGGCGTTTTGTAATTGATATAAGAAATTCAAAGTCAAATTTCAATTGGTTGATGGAAAAGGACATTCTGGAATGTAGTAATTTAATAATAGTTATAAAATTTTGAATTCGAAGATAATTTTCCTATTTCTCACTGCTCATTTCAGAAATTAAATTGAATGCTATCTGGAGAAAATATTTAGGTACATATTAATTTTTTCTTATTTTGATAACTAAGTTTTTTTAAAATCAAAACTTGTACGGTTGTATAAGTTTTGATTATAACCATATCATGCTTGTTGAAAACCGGATTGATGCAAATTCGCTTAAAAAGCCGATAACGCATGGTATAGATAAAATGGTATACCGATACCTATGAATAATACTATATAATGCTTATAAATGTATACTTCCAGTTATCGTATATTCATTTTTAAAGGACTTTCATACGATAAAATTATAAATTTTATTGCAGCGTACGTAAACTGAAGACAGTAAACAACATCTTTAGCAGTTAGTGTCTGATTGTCGCATATCTTCTGTTGAAACATGCTTGGATATATGGATGCTGGTTATGGTTCAAAACGTAAGTGACATTTCAGAATTTTATTACTGACTTTGTGGTTGTTATTATTGGTTAGAATTATATCTTGCCTTGTTTTAAGAATTATTTATACATTTATAGCGTATGATCCAAGGTCAAAATATGAAAATATTCTGGGATTAGTTTCGTAATTCGCAAAAAAATGCCAACAAGGAGCTAATTTTTAAATGATAATGACTTGCGATCTTCATATAAAGTATACCAAACATAATCGTTTAAATTCTAATCTTATTAACAATAATATTACAATTTATGTTCTTGTATACTCGCCAAGTGATGTTAAGCTGTCAGATAGCTGTTAATATAAATTATGCGATTTCTTGAATACAAAATCGGCAACGAATTTCATTTATCGGCTCTGATAGTACGACTTCATCAGATGAAAGGTTTCATATAACATTGGGTACTTGTAGTTTGTAACGGTGGCACAAAAGTGACAAGAAAACCTTTAATTTGGAGATTTCAATTGGCAGCACGTTATTGACTCGTGATTTTCTCTATATTTATACTCATATTTGTGATGTATATATCTATGCATTTGAATGCATTTTTACCATTTGGGGAATTTTTTCTTGCCGAGTTTTGGTCGCCAATAGAACCGTCAAGTATTTAACAGCGATTTCTTTTGCATTGAAAGTTAAGCTCTGAGCTATCAGCATTGCTTTTATTAGGATTGAGAGTTTTGATAAGTGTGATATTCATTTGAGAAAATACGAAAAGAGTATAAATAAATTTTATAAATAAGTATTGAAGAATCAGGTTTAACAAATCTTTGGTGACTCTTAAGATATTCATTAGTCAAAAATTTTGATACAAGACAAAATGCGGCTTTTGGCTTCTTTTGGTTGGAAAATCGACTAAGGATCAAGGTTAAAAAAATTAGCTTAAATATGTGAATATAGACTACTTCCAAAAGTACAATTAAATTCTAACGGGAACCAAAAAGCGCCAGAAAAAATATCGCCAAATTTTGAAATTACACTC